>OW052223.1:3312350-3557350 GCA_932526605.1 Nephrotoma flavescens | reverse complement strand
ATGACGACATTGTTGCTCTGGCTGGTTTAGAAACTATGGCTAGACTGAAGTATTTGATGCGAATTATCCGAAATGTAAAACTTCATTCCTGGTCCTATGATTACAGCCAAGTTTTCGCAAAAAGTGATGAACCACTTGGTACATAATGATTTTATTGTCGCTGGATTTGTGTTCTGTTCTCTCGTTTTACTTTGATGGGTCCAGTGATATGAATAACCATTAGTAACCTCTTTTGATTTATTTTCTTCTTCTTTTGCTACTGAATGCGGCATCTAATGCCTATTTATGAATTGGAACCTCATTTGAGCTTTTCGTTTAGTACAACGCAATCTGGCGTTAAATGCACACATAGTGACTTAATCTCAAAATTTTTTCCCAATGACAATTACGCATGTATTTAATGATCTTGATACTGCACATTGAAGTTTGAATGCCTAAGTTATTTATTATAATCTCCATGTTTGTTGCCATCGGTGGACTACAAATTTTAAGTTCCTCGAAGCAACGCATATCTGACCTTAATTACAAGCTTTTATTTCATTTTTTATTTTTGTTGGCACCAGTGGACTACAAATTTAAAGTTCCTAAAAAGCAACGCATATCGAAACTTAATTACAAGCTTTTGTTGCATATGTTAATTATTTTTAAGCTTTTTTCAACTAAACCAGATCGAAAGGGGTGAAAATCCATTTGGAAATTCTATAGATGCCAGTTAATATCTAAGTTATTTGTAATAATCTCTTTTTATTACTATCGGTGGGCTACAAATTTTAAGTTCCTCGAAAGCAACGCAAATTTTTGCTTAATTACTAACTTTTATTTCGTGTGTAAATTATGTTTTAATTTCTCTCAAATAAAATTGATCGTTAGCGATGAAAAGCCTTTTGAAAATTCCACAGATACTGTTAAATATCTAAGTTATTTTTTATAATCTTTATTTCTGTTTATTTATTTAATTATCTTGAATATAATTAAGCTTTTATTTACAAAATAGCGCAAAACATTAAAATATATCCAAAATTAAGAATATGATTTAAAAATTTACAATATATACAGTGAAAATAATATAAAAATAATAATTTAAGAATAATACAAAAAATATTTGATTATGATCAAATTTCATGCAAAACAATAAATGCAATGCAGAAGCTTCTTAAGTGGGTTGCAAATCCTAAAAAGTTTTTATAGTTATTTGCAAATTTTCGCAGTGTGTCACATAAGCGAACAGATAACGGTATTTTATTATACATACTAATTCCAAGAACAGAAAATGAAGAATGAAATATACGATGACTATTATGTGGTAATATAATATGCTGTGTGTGATCAGAATTTAGGTCCTTTTATTTTTAAAAACAACTACTACTGATATGGGATTGAAAAAATTCGCAATAGTTTCAAAACAAGAAATTTAAGTCAAAACAGAAACTTCAGGTCCCTTACTACTTTTTTTAAATTTTATTTTGTACTTCAGATTATTAGAATAAAACCACAAACATACGAAATTATTTGGAAAACACTATTTGTCCAATAGTAAACTTTTGCATTAATCAACTGAGAAACACTTTTATATGTTGCTATAGCCGTGGTCTCGGCCATTTTAATTTTGGCAGCAACAACTTTATTTGACAACAACAACAATTATAATTTACTTACTAAGAAAAAATAATTTTATTATCTTTAATCCAAAATTCTTAGCGAGAAACATTGCTTTAGTCGTCTTTTCAACGTATTTTTATTTATTTCATTCTGCTGCGTTTAATTTTTTGACTTTTCCCGCCGACGGTCAAACATACACTTTAGAAAAGTTTAAAAATATTTTTTCCATGACAAATGAAATTTATAGGTTTAAAAAACATCTAGATCTTTGAGCACGAATATAAAAATATTACACTTACCACCTGCTGGTGAAAGTGACATATTCAACGTTTTATTTCCAGTATGCGACTATTGCATCGATTTAGCCGGAATAGGTTTCGAAGACTCGGACGAAGATCGTGTTCTCGGCATGATTTATTGCTGTCCGCCATTGCTTTATAGAAAAAAATGCATACAATTTTTTTAATTAAACTAATTTTTTTTTTTAATTTAACATGTTTTTTTCAATATAATTTACAAACTTTTTGATATTTGTTGCGTCTATTTAACTGTTATTGGTGTCGATGATTCGGGCGATGATCGTGTTCTCGACACAGATTAAATGTTATCTCGATTTTTATTGCTGTCCGACATTGCCTTGTATAAAACAAAATGAATAATTTTTTTAATTTAATCTACACAATTTTTACTATTTTTTATTAAAATTGTGGTAATCATTTTTTGCGTAAGATGTACGCCGTTAGGTATGAAGTTTTATTATAATTTTTTTACTAGTACGTATTTTATCGTTTCCTCAAATTTCTTGCTAAAGTCGTAAGTTTTACGTTTCCTCAGTCATGTTTTGACAACATAAAGCACAGCAACACATTTCGGCATTCGGGTCAGAATTTAGTAGCTCTGGAGTTTCGCTTTATTCGTGTTATGAAAATATATATATATATTTTTTAGATAGCCTTAGTAGCCACATTATTGTTGAGCAAATTTTTGGTTATTATTTAATAATGAACAAAACACAAACAAAAACCATATTTTCAATCCAGCAAACAACAAAACACATTAAAATACTAACCAGCATTTTTCTAATGTTTTGCCTTCGAATGTAAATTATTCAAGATTTGGGTTTAGCCCTAAAACAATGAGCTTTGTAATTATATTTGTTAAGCACTCACATTTTTTAATGATCCCCATTAATGACCCCATTTTGAGATTTTACACTTAAATAAATAGAGGTGAAATGTTTTAGTCTTTGATGACCACTGTATTGGGTATTACCTTTCCGTATCTTATTTATGTACAACGGTTGAAGTATAATAACGTCAATCATTAAATCAAAATCAAACACATTCACAGAGCAAGACATATTTTTTACGTTGCTTAGGTCGTGTTCTCAACCAAGAACAGAACGGCGATCGATCCTTGTGTATTCTGCCGTATGGTATACATAAACTATAAAAAATATTTTAGTTTCTTCTATTGAAAAAAAATTAATTAACTCGATCTGTACTTTTTATATATTTATCAAACCAAAATAGATTCTCTTGTGTTTATAAATTTCCAAAATTATTTAACAAGTTTTGGTTAAATGAAAAATCTTGTAAAACTTGTTTGTCTAGATAATTATCAATAATTGCAATTTTGGCTTGTCGTTTTCATAAACGACTGATCGTTTTTATGAAAAAAATATTTGCGGTGAATTCAAGCCGTAAATAATTGTAAATTGTGCTGTGCCACAATATACTCGTGCTAAGGTTGTTTAATAAGGAAAACAATCTAAGTCTAGACTTTGACTATGGATTTCTTCTTTCTCGAATTATTTTTGGGATTTAATGATTCTTCTAAAATTTTGAAATATATCTTCGGAAATTAACGTTTTTATCCGTGATATTTTGAATATAATTTTATTTCTGTAGTAATACAGAGGTCTCTGCTGAGTGAATTGTTTCTAAATTGTTCCCGCTGTCTGACGTGTCTACCTCGATTCTCTCGGATTCACGTGAAGTGTTATCCCTTTGTTCATTTAGATTTATTTGTTTTGTAGTAGGTATTCGGCTTAGCGCGTCTGCCACGACGTTGTCCTTACCTTCCTTGTAGATGACATGATAGTCATAATTTTCCAACTTCAATCACCATCTAAGAATTTTAGAATTTTTTTTTGAGGTTTTTATGAAAGTCATGGGCTTGTGGTATTTAATTAGCGTAAGTTTATTACCGTACAGGTAGGGCTGGCATTTTTTTACCGCCCAAATAATCACTAGTGGCAATTTTTTTATAGTGCTTGATAAATCTTCGGTAATATTTGGACAGTCCAATAAACTGTTTTATTTCTTTGATAGTCTTTTGTATAATGGCCAATCTTTGATTTGTTGAAAAACTCCATCTTCCTCGTCAAAAACTCGCACTTGTCTAATTGTGTTTTCTGATTAAAATCTGTTTTAAATTCTTGAGGTGCTTTGCTGACTTTTTTCCTACCCCGACTATGTCAAGATATTAAATAAACAAATTTTTATTATATCGTTATGCATAATTAATATTTATTTAAAACACATTTTGTATCACAGTAAATTTTAATTTTAATTTTTTACTACACAGAAAAAGACAAAAACGCGTCTTTCTTCTACGACGATCGATCTTCCACCTCTAACTAGTAAAATTAATTAATATGTCATAAAATTTATATGTTATTTTCAAAAAGAATTCCGATTTAACAAAGTTCCGTTAAAATCCGAAAGGCATTACCAGGAGCATCTACTGCTATTAAGATGTTAATATTATTATTTATTTTAACTTAAAGAATTTAATTAATCCTTTGACTGATTTTTTATTTTCTATTCAAAACAAATTGGAATAAAATAATTATTACTGTTTGCAATCGCCTCGATGATCTCACGTATATTCAAAAATCATGAAAATACAAAGTTTATTTATGTACAACAAAGTATATAAGCCAAATAAATATAAAAGTAAAGTGTGTCCACTTTTTATGATACATAATTATTATGACAGCTATATACAATCGAGTATAAAAGTACATTCAAATGCGCTCATTAGTCATCGAATATATTTTTTATTATATAAATCAAAATATATACCGAGGTTCTTAAACTTCGACTCTAAAAAGTTTTATGCACTCGTCAAACTTGAGATCATAAAATTTGTTTACCTAAAAAGTATTGGGATGAGTCAAATATCCTGATTATGATTATCATAATATCCTTAGTAACATAGCCGTAACATGTTGCTTTATTCGTACTCTCGACAATAATTTTTTTGACAACAACAACAGTAATAATTTATTTGCTAGAAAAAATTAAATTTATAATCTTTAATCCAAATTTCCGAGCGAGAAACATTTTTTATGTTGCTTTAGTCTTATTCTCGGTTATTTTATTTTGAAAATAACAACTATATTTGACAACAACAACAATTATTGAATATTTGATACGAACAAATTAATTTTATAATCTTTAATCAAATCTCTCTTATACACAACAAACTTTACTGGTCGTAGTGGTTTCCAATGTAAATTGGTTGATTTTTTTTTTCAAACCAGACTTATATGCCGATCTTGATCGATATGAATTACGAAGTCTGCATTTATTTTTAATAAATTTCGAATAAATGTCGGATACTTCGGAAGATGCTTCATTTGATTCAATTTTTAACCGCCACAAAAAGATGTTAGTCAAAATTTTATATTTTGATATGTATCAAAAGGTATTGATTTGGATATCGTTCTGTTTGAATCACAATAATAAATAATTGGCATTAAACTCAAAACGCGGTTATCTTTTAACAGTTTCGCGTTAAATTAGCGAGACATACGGAACCAGGTAATCCTGCAGTTCCGAGTGAAACGGGAAAACCTAAGCTTACGCTAAATTCCAATACGTTTCATAAAATTTGTTACCACCCGCTTTTGCACCCCATGCGGCTTTGGTACCCGCAGCTCCAGCCGACAAATATACATTTGGTCATGGATGATTGGGGCACACGAGTGATAACTTAGGGAGTTGTGTGGGGAACCGGACCGCTAATTTGATGAGACTCATTGCCTTAAGATGTAGGCATCTGCCGTGATTGTTTAATAATAATTTAGAGTAACATAATTACTCTAAATTAAAACCAAAAAACGGGAATTATACTTTGTCCTGAGGCTCTAAATTATTAGTAAGTATAATGGTTAATAGAGATTCGCTGACAGAAGGTAAGCTCAGGGCAGGAAGATTTATTATGACTTACGCCTCTTATGAGGCAGCCGACTCTTCTCTATTAGCTTGTGTGCCTGGGTTAGTAGGTTGAAATTATTCTTATGCATGCATAATTTCGCCAACAAAATCCACACAATACTATAAGTTATAAACATGTATTTTAATTATCGATTTTATTTTAGTTTTTACATAACACACTAATTATGTACTAGAAATTACTAAATATAATTTTAATCACTTTTGTGGCTTTAGAAAGTTCTGTCACCGACAATCTAAACTTGACTCTAAACTTTAGACCCTGAGATTGTCTCAGTCGGGCAACTTACTTGTTGAAACTGCTTATTAAATTTCTTAAACTTTAGACTGCTATGATAATGGATAAGATAATGCAAATATTTTTAGGAAAACCTCATTGATAAAATACTTAAAAGTTGCGAGGTTTAATTTTGTTTTTTTAACATTCACAACTTCTTATAATTAAAAGTTAGCTGTTTTATTTAACCTAAAATTTCGAGAACCACAATTAATGCACTTACGAGAATAAAAGAAAGTTTAATTTGAAATTTAATTAATCTAGTCGTGTCAATCGACAGTCACGTCTATATTTTTGTTGCTGCTTCTTTCTGCTTCTATCATGCGTACTAGATGTGAAACACTGCTTTCTTAATCCCGACTTTGTGTGTTCGTTTGAGATAAATTCGATGAGGACCAGATGTGGTTTATGTGGTAGGTTATTGGTCTCACCATTATTTCCAGTCTATAGTCCGGCTACAGTTTGTCTGGAAAACTTCTGGTCAACTACCTTAGATAAACCTCATATCCCAATGTGTCCTGCCGACGCCATTTTTATCTTCGTGCTTTAACTTAATGACAAAATTGTTGCTGTGACTGGTTTAGAAACTATGACTGGACTGAAGTATTTGATGCTAATTATCCGAAATGTAAAACGTTATTCCTGCTCCTATGATTACAGCCAAGTTTTCGCAGAAAGTGATGGACCACTTGGTACATAATATTTTATTGTCGCTGGTTTTGTGCTCCGGGCTCTCGAATTACTTTAATGGGTCCAGTGATATGCATAACCATTAGTAACGTCTTTTGATTTATTTTCTTCTTCTTTTGTTACTGAATGCGGCATCTAATGCCTATTTTTGGATTTGATTTTGATTTATTGGATATGCAGTTCGATGTTACCAACAGCTTTTCGTTTACTCTAACGCAATCAGGCGTTAAATGCACACATAGTGAATTAACTTCAACATGTTTTTTCCAATGACAATAACCCATGGAGTGCTTGATATTGCACATTGAAATTTGAATGTCTAAGTTATTTGTTTTAATCTTTATTTTTGTTGCCATCGCATATCTGAGCTTAATTACAAGCTTTGTTACCTTCTATAAATTATTTTTAAGCTTCTTTTAATTTAACCAGATCGTTAGCAATAAAAAGCCTTTTCACTATTTCATAGATACCGTTGCATATCTAAGCTATTTGTTATAATCTTTATTTTTATTACAATCGGTGGACTACAAATTTTAAGTTCCACGAAAGTAACTCATTTCTGAGCTTAATTACAAGCTTTTGTTTCATATGTGAGTTTCGTTTAAACTTCTCTCATCTAAAACAGCCTGTTGGCAATGAAAAGTTTTTTTAAAATTTTCAGCTTCCGTTAAATATCTAAGTTATTCGTTAAAATCTTTATTGTTGATGCCATTAGTGGACTACAAATTTTAAGATTCTCGAAAGCAACGCATATCTGACCTTCATTACAAGCTTTTATATTTTCAGTGTAAATTATTTTTAATCTTCTTTCAACCACACCACCGGATCGTTAGCGATGCAAAGCCTTTTGATAGTTCCACACATACTGTTGAATATCTAAGTTATTTGTTGTAATCTTTATTTTTGTTGCCATCGGTAGAAAATCAATTTTAAGTTCCTCGAAAGTAACGCATATCTGGCCTTAATTACAAGCTTTTATTTTATGTTTAAATTATTTTTAAGCTTGTCTCTAATAAACCAGAGCCTTTTCAAAATTTTACATATGCTTTTGAATGTCTAAGTTATTTGTTATAATCTTTTTTTTGTTGCCATCGATGGACCAGACATTTTAAATTAATTTAAGCAATGCATATCTGACTTTATCTACAAACTTTTATTTCATGTGTAAATTATGTTAATACAATCCATTCGATCGCTTGATTTAGCGCTATGTACATTTTCGCATAATTTTTCCACCAGGAGATGAGTTTCTATAAACTTCTCTCAACAAAATCAGATCATTAGCGATGAAAAGCCCTTTGAAAATTCCACAGCTACGTTGAATATATTAATTATTAAGTTTTTATTTTTATTGCCATCGGTAGACAAAACATTTTAAGTTCCTCGAAATCAACGCATTTCTGAGCTTTATTTCAAGCATTTATTTCATTTGTTAATTTGTTTAGACTTTTTCCAACTTTATCAGATCGCTAGCAATGAAATGCCTTTTGAAAATTCTAAAGATACCGTTGAATATCTAAGTTATTCAACTCTAGCTTAATTACAACCTTTCATTCCATATGTAAATTATTTTTAAGCTTCTTTTAAGTAAACCAGATCGTTTACAATAAAAAGCCTTTTGAAATTTCTATAATACCGTTGAATATTTAAGTTATTTGTTATAATCTTTATTTTTATTCCGATCGGTGGACTTTGTAAGTTTAAGTTCCTCGACAGCAATGCATAACTGAGCACAATGAATGTTTTTTAGGAAAGAAAAGTTTTCATATATGCCTTATCAGTATTGCACTTTGTTCCTTTGGTTGTTTCAATTTGTACGGGGCCGGCATAATCTACTCTTGTATATGCGTAAATGATCTTGCTGGCTGAACTCTTGCCGAGAGTGGACTGATTTGAGATCTGATCGACTGATGAGATGATACCCTTGATTATATTTTAGCCTGTACCATTTAACTCATTTTGAAATTAAGTTGTGATTCTGCCTCTTATAATCCAATATTTTTTGCAATAATTTTTAAATGTGCATAGCTGAATAAAGTGCTGTTCAATTGATGATGAGAAGGAAGTATAGTTAGATGGTTCTCTTCATAGCTTAACAATGATTTTTCATTCTGTCTCTGACTCGAAAAATTCCCTCTCGATCCAGAATTGGAGTCAGTGCCAGCTGCTTGCTTTTTTATCCATAAAATAATATTTTTTTATTTTGAAACAATTGCGTTGTGTGCTTTATTGCTTCACAATAATTTACTCAGCTGCATTTAAATCGTATTTATTAACTTTTATTTTTCTACACTTCCTTATAAAATGAAAGTGAAACTGTATATATTTTTATTATATAAATTATCATAACAACGTCCCCTGCTGCCGCCCCGGTGGCAAAGTGGTTAGCATGCTTGCTCCAGCGACCGGAGGTCCCGGGTTTGATTCCCGGTGGTGACAAGGAAAAAAATTCACGGCTGGTTTAGGATCAATTTATTAATCACTAATTATCCGAACTGAAAATATGATAATGAAACCTCATTTGAGGCGCCCAAATCCCTTGATATGGGTATAGTGCCAGAGAGAGAGAGAGAGAGAGTCCCCTTCTATCAGTAGTGGTAGTTAAATTGGTATTTCTTTTTCGTTCGTGATAGTAATTGACATTGTAGCCATTTGTTCCAATGGTTTAGATTTCCTTCATCGTCTTTATTTTTCTGATTCAAAATATATATATTAAAATGACCAGAATTGACAGAAGAACTCGCCAATTAGAAAAAAAAATTCTTAAAAATCCTACAGCTAAGGCTTAAGACTACTTTCTTATTCAGTTAGATAGACCAACATCTCTGAAATCTGCGTTTTCATAGAAGGTTGGTGAGGTTCGCCATTTATTTCTAGAGATGAGGTATTCTGTGATATGCGATTCTTAGAAATTTATCTTTTAATTTTCAATATTTATTGGTGACTTTCTCTTGTATTATTTCTTGCTTGTTTCAAAAATAGATTTCTTTTCAAATACTTTGAACTTAAAAAATTAATGCATATAAATATCATTGACTGTAACCTAAATATACAGGGTGCTATGCATCAATCATTATTTAAAATAAATAAAAATAGAACGTAAGCAACGAAAAATTTAACTGGAAATTTTATTCTTATTTGTGGTGCCTAAGTACGCTTCCATTATCAACGAAACTTGGGTGATATCTACTCGAGGCACCATTAAGAGTTCTGTATATCTTTTTGAAACTTGCTGAGTAGATAGACTTGGTCTAAACCGATGCTATTTTGCTGCAACCCCTTTTAATATTACGTGCTTATTAAAAATTTTCATCTATGATAAAACTTTTAATAAAACAATATGATTTTGCATGATAATAACCACCTAATTGTGATTTTTTCAACGCTGTTTACAATTGCAACATAAGAAGTTGTAATGAGTCATTCGGAAGAACGCATGGAGCAATGGTGTTATTTACGACTAAATTTATTGTTGTTTTTTCCAAATTTTGTTTTCCTCCCGAAGTTATTTTTAGAATTTCAAATGCTTGCTCTACTAGCATTCGAGTCTCGAAGTGCTTTTTATTGAAGGCTTTTTCGGTTTCAATCATCTTTCTCCCTGAATGGTACAATTAACCAGTAATCGATACCCTCGTGTCGAGATACTGTATATGATGAAAACCAAATGATATTGGATTTGAAGATTTCAATTTTGTTTTTTGACTTTGTTTTGTTATATTTTTTGCTACTGAACTCATTTGGTGATAATAAATCATCGTTTGGCGATTTTTGTGAAATGTTGTGTAACGCGTCTAATAGTTTGCGTCATAACGGCTCTGCGATATAATGGCGATTTATGCCTGTCCATAACTATGGCTAAATTTCTCTTAATTACAAGTTTTTGTTGCATGTATAAATATACCAGATTGTGATCCTCTCAAATATACCAGATCGTTAGCTATGAAAATCTTTTTCAAAATTCTACAGATACCGTTGAATTAAGTTATTTGTTGTAATCTTTATTTTTGTTGTCATCGGTTGACTACAAATATTTTGTTCCTCCAAAGCAACGCATTTCTGAGCTTAATTACAAACTTTTGTTTCATGTGTAAATTATGTCTTAACTTCTATCAACTAAACTAGATCGTTATCGATAAAAACCTTTGAAAAATTCCACACATACCGTTGAATGTCTAAGTTATTCGTTATAATCTTTATTTTTAAGCAACGCATATCCGAGGTTATTTAAAAGCTTTTATTTGATGCGTAAATTATTTTTAATCGTCCCTTAACTAAACTAGATCGTTAGCGACAAAAAGCCTTTTGAAAATACCGTTTAAAGTATAAGTGATATCCCACAGATCCATCTAATTCCTCAGCAACACCTACCCTAAGCCTTGAACTAGTGCCGGAAAAATCTGACCGTCTTAATATAATTAGGGGGGAATTTGCTGTATTAGAAAAAGCCTTTTGGCTGTTTTTTTCATTTCACTGTATTCGGATTGGACTAATTTCTTCTTGTTCATCCTCTTTATATCTGTTTAATGCATTTTTATATTTGTTTATTAGTGAGTAGGCATTCAGTCTTATTATCCGAAAGTCAGGAAGGAGCTCATCCTCATTGTACTTTCGCATTGACGCAATAAAATTGTCCACCCTAATTTTCTTAATTTTAGGCAAATCATTTTACCAACTGGAAGGTAGTGAAGAGTCTGACGTAAAATCTTACTTGATTTATTATTTTATGTATGTAGAAACAATGGTATACTCTTCTTTTTAATTGGTATTAAGAAATATGAAAAGTAAAATGATTGTTGTTGAACAATTCCAAAAGGTGTTAAATCGAAAAACTTGTTTGCCACAAATCTCGCTTTGGTTTATTGCCATCATTGGTTTTTTGCCAATTAACTTCAATCAGCACGTACTTGAAACTTTATTTTTTTTCAACAAGTAGAAGTTTTAATTCTTAATATCTCAAAATCTATGCGGGATAAGATAAAAAAAACAGAGTTAGAATTTTTAAGTAAATCTTCTGACGAATTTTAATTTGAAACTAAAAACAAACATTTGAATCAACGCATGTTTGAGCTTAATTAGAAGCTTTTGTTTTGTAAAATATGTTTAAACTTGTTTTAATTAAACCAGATCGTTAGCGATAAAAACCTTTTTGAATATTCCACAGGTACCGTTGACTATCTAAGTTATATGTTGTAATCTTTATTTTTTTTTAAATCGATGGACTACAAATTTTAAGTTCCTCGAAAGCAGCGCAATCTGATCTAATTACAAGCTATTATTTCATGTGTAAATTATGTTTAAACTTCTCTCAACTAAACTCGATTGTAAGCGATGAAAATGCTATTAAAAATTTCACAGATAGCGTTGAATATCTTAGTTATTTGTTATAACCTTTTTTTTTGTTGATACTGAGTTTGGTTTGCTTTTTCTGCTTTTCTTTGTAGGAATACCATAGAAACTGCCTCCACCATTTCACTTTTATCAACTAGTTTTACCGCTATCACTTCTTTGAACTCATAATTATCCGTTCTGTTTTTCAATAAAAGCGGGTCGATGTTGGCAGCCTGTGGCAGCCACGTTTGTTTGGTCGCGTCTGTCTAATAATCAGCCTCTTTTGCCAAATCACCGTGACAAGGTACATGATTGATTTTCTGTTTTTTGTGTTTCGTGATATCTATTGTTGGTTTAGTGAATTTATCAACCAAAATTGTACGCACATACAATTTCATACAAAATCTGGGATGTTGAACATAAAATTGTTTGCCGCTTCGATTTTCAATTTTGTTTTCGATTATTCGAATTTTTAGAGATTGCATTACAAACAACGTAATTTAAATGAAAAAACGTTAAGTTTTTCTCGCCATGAAAGCGATATAAATTTTGATATTATGATACAACATCCCACCTCTGTTGTGTAAAGTTATTTTCTTTTTTTGCTTTGCTATGTAATTCTATATATCCTTGTATTTTTTTATTTAATGTCAAGCGTTTATGTACCTTATGTATAGTTAGTACATAACACGCAACTATTTTTAAGCGGCAAATTAGTGTATTTAGACTTACTTGCAAAATAAATTGTTTATTGATGCCTTCGAAATCTTAAGTAGTTTAGGAAGCAAAATTATGAATGCAGAACGATTTAATTAATCTACAACTCAATTCTTGGGGGTTTTGATAAAATGTTATTTCAAATCTCCAAGAGGTTTTCTTGAATTTTTTTTGCATAACATAAACTGGCCAAAATCTATCTAAAAATATTTGCTTATTGATGCATTCGAATTTTTATTATATATCGCCGTAATACAAAATCATGTTATATGTCTCCTCCCCTGGTTGTGGAGCAATTGAATATATTTTTTAACTGACATGGTTTACAACTAATACCCCATATACCTGAGGTTGTGTTAAAATCTCTTGGGATATCTCAGTTGGGCAAAGAGTTTTTATTATATTTGGTCATAATACAAAATCCTCTAAACTGTTCCCACCCCTGGATGCGGGGCTTCTTACAATTTTTTCTAATTCACCTCATACAAATGAGGTTGTGTTAAGATCTCTAGGGATATTTCAGGTAACCTAAAAATTTTTATTATATTTGGTCATAATGCAAAATTCTATAAATTGATTCAACCCCTGGATGGGGAGCTCCTTTATATTATTTTTAGCTAGCATCATCTCTACCCAAAATATTTGAAATTGTGTTACGATCTCTAATACCTCAGTTGGTATAAATTTTTTTATTACATTTAGTCATAATACAAAATTCTATAAATTGTTTTCACCCCTGTGTGGGGGCTTCTTATAATTTTTTTCTAATTGACATTGTCTCCAACTAACACTTTAAATATCTGAAGTGCTATTACGATCTCTAGCAATATCTCAGTTGTTCTAAGAATTTTTAATAATATTTGGTCATATTACAAAATCCTCTAAACTGTTCCCACCCCTGGATGGGGGGCTCTTATGATTTTTTCTAGTTAACATCGTCTCCAACTAACACTTCAAATATCTGAAGTGCTGTTACGATCTCTAGAAATACCTCAGTCGGCCTAAGAATTTTTATTATTTTTGGTCATTTTATAAAATCCTCTTAAAGTAATCCCACCCCTGGTTGGAGGGCTGCTAACAATTTTTCTAACTGACATGGTCCCCAACTAATACCTTATATACCTGAGGTTGTGTTAAAATCTCTAGAGATTTTTCAGTTAACCTAATTTTTTTTATATTTGGTCATAATACAAAATCTTATCACCTGTCTCCTCTGGATCGTTAAATAGTTGGCGATGAAAAGATTTCGTTGAATACCTAAGTTATTTGTTAAAATATTTATTTTTGTTGTCACTGAACCAAAAAAAAAAATTTGGCAGTTCATCTTATTGAAAGAAAAAATCATATATGGAAGAGGAATGGAAGAAATAAAACCGAATGGCAGAAAAAATGCGCACTGCTGTTTTTATTTAAATTATATTTCACAAAAGATAAGAGGAGGAAGAACGGAAAGAGAAAAAAACAAATAAAACTAAAATGGTTGCTGAATAACCTTGTTGGCCACCCGTAATCGTAAATGTGTTGGTCGTTTTCTCGCCGTTAACCAAAATAAGTATTGGGCGTCTTCCCGCCATTAATCGTAGTGTTCACTAAAATGCGGCTCCCGTTGCGGTGGTAATACACCGATACTATACAGATCACGTATTCAAATTTTATCCGTATCATTTACCCGGATATACTCTCTGTCGTATCATGATTTTTATGTTTCGGTTGGTTACTTTGACTTTAGCCTGTTAATGAATTTTTTTCATTTAGAAAAATGTTTAGTTAAGCAAAAAATGGTTTTCCTCAACTTTCACACCAAACACGAAATTTGTCTCCAACTCAAAATAAATCCAAAAAAATGCGAATTTATTTACAATCAAATAATCTCTATATGCATTTTATTACAATTCACATATTTTATTAATTTATGTCAAATTTCGACTAAAGTCACTCAAACGACTATATCAACTCTAAATTCCAAATTAGACTCCCATTCTCCCACCAAAAAAAAATCTAGAATTATATTGTTTTTCTTCGGGGTTTTTTGGTTGTGTTTTTCGTGGGTGTTTACACACGCTCTTTGGCTAAACAAACGTAGTTTCTCCAAATTTAAAAAGTTAATTGGAGAATTTGCCTTTGTAAAGCCAACATTAAAATTGGAGGCATTCCTTTTTATATTTAAAATATTTTTAAATTAATTTAATATGTCAATAACATCAAAACAAAATAAGCTTTTTTTTATTGTATTATTATCATTGCAATCTGTTTTGGGGCACAAGACTCTCTCTGCTCTTCCGCACTTTTGCTGATTCCGTCCTTACTTTACGCCTATTCAGCCACTTCGAGTAGGCCCATGAGTTTTGCATATTGACAGGGGGGGGGGGGGGGGGTCATAGATGTGTTACATTTCACCACAGATCGTACTCTATGGATGAAATTTCACTTTGTATCCTGCCCCTATCCGGATTCAAATCCGGTACCGCCCGATCCAAATGCCAAAGCTTTATCCACTATGCCATTTCGTCGGTTTCACCAAGCTTGACCTATGTTTAGTTTTCGAGAGGGTTTTGGACACGTGTCCGACTTCCTCTAGTCGTCATTTGAAAATTCTACAGATAAAGAGTAATATCTAAGTTATTCAATACGAGCTTAATTTCAAACTTTTATTCCATGTAAAAATTACTTTTAAGCTTCTTTTAACTAAACCAGATCGTCAGCGATGAAAAGTCTTTTGAAAATTCTATAGATACCGTTGAATATTTAAGTTATTTGTTAAAATCTTTATTTTTGTTGCCATCGGTGGACTACAAAGTTTAAGTTCCTCGAAAGCAACACACAATAAATGTTTCTTACGAAAACAGAAATTGTCATGTATGCCTTATAAGAGTTGCATTCTCTTCCTTAGGTTGCTTAAATTTTTACGGGGCCAGCATGATCTACTTATGTGTTTGCTTAAATGATCTTGCTGGCTGAACTCTTGCCGATGGTAGACAACCCATCAGTCGATGATCCGCTGGGTTAGTTTTCAGCCTGTAACATGTAACTCATTTTGAAATTAAGTTGTGGTTCTGTCTCTTATAATCCAATATTTTTTGCAATAATTGTGCATAGCTGAATAAATTTCTGTTCAACTGATGATGAGTCGGAAGTATAGTTAGATGGTTCTCTTCATAGCTTAACAATGATTTTTCATTCTGTCTCTGACTCGTAGAATTCCCTTTCGATCCAGAATTTTATTCAGTGCAAGTAGCTTGCTTTTTTTTATCTATAAAATTATACATTTCTATTTTGAAACAACTGCGTTGTGTGTGCTTCACAATAATTTACTCAGCTTCATTTAAATCGTATTTATTCACTTTTATTTTTCTACACTTCCTTATAAAATGGAAGTGAATCTGTATATTTTTTCAATATGTAAATTATCATGACAACGGTCCCGAATACTGATAGGAGTATTGGTAGTTAGATTAGTGTTTCTTTTTCGTAATTGACAAAGTCATTTGTTCCAATGGTTTAGAATATACGTATATATTGAAATGACCGGAATTGACAGATGAACTCGTCAATTAATAAAAAGTTTGAGATATCTGAAAAACTCTACAACTAAGGCTTAAGATTACAGAAACATTTAATACTTAAATAAATATAACTACTTTCTAATTCAATTACATAAACTAACAGCGGGGTGGAATTTTTCTCTGGAATCTGCGTTTTCATAGATGGTTGGTTCTTGACCTGCACCATTTATTTCCAGGGATGAGGTATTCCGTGATGCGATTCTTAGAAATTTATCTTTGAATTTTAAATATTGATTGGTGAATTTTTCTTGTATTGTTTCTTGCTTGTTTCAAAAATAGATTTTTTTTTCAAATACTTTGAACTTGAAAAATCAATGCATATAAATATTATTGACTGTAACAAAAATATAACGTAAATGATGGAAAATTTTATCGAAAATTTTATTCTTATTTATCTTATTTATTATCAATGAAACCCGTGTGGTACACACTTGACGCACCATTAGGCTCGGTAGAATTCTGTAGATCTTTTTGAAACTTGCTGAGCAGATAGACTTGACCTAAACCGATGCCAATATTCTGCAACACCTTTTAATATTACGTGCTAATTAAAAAGTTTCATCTATGATGAAACTATGATTTTTAAATTTAACGAATTTTTTGCATGATCCACATACGATGTAATCCTTTTGCAGCTTGTTAATTATCACGTTAACACATTTTAATTGAACCGAATTACTATCGAAACATTTCCTCTAGTAACCGCCTAATTGTGTTTTTTTCAACGCTGTTTACAATTGCAACATAAGAAGTTGTAATGAGTCCTTCGGAAGAACGCATGGAGCAATGGTGTTATTTACGACTAAATTTATTGTTGTTTTTTCCAAATTTTGTTTTCCTCCCAAAGTTATTTTTAAAATTGCAAATGCTTGCTCTACTAGCATTTGAGGAGTGAAGTGCTTTTTATTGAAGGCTATTTCGGATTCAATCATCTTTCTCCCTAAATGGTACAATTAACCAGTAATCGACACCCTCGTGTCGAGATACTGTATGATGAAAACCAAATGATATTGGATTTGAAGATTTCAATTTTGTTTTTTGACTTTATTTTGTTATATTTTTTGCTACTAAACTCATTTGGTGATAATAAATCATCGTTTGGCGATTTTTGTGAAATGTTGTGTAACGCGTCTAATAGTTTGCGTCATAACGGCTCTGCGATATAATGGCGATTTATGCCTGTCCATAACTATGGCTAAATTTCTCTTAATTACAAGTTTTTGTTGCATGTATAAATCTACCAGATCGTGATCCTCTCAAATATATCAGATCGTTAGCCATGAAAATCTTTTTGAAAATTCTACAGCTACTGTTGAATTAAGTTATTTGTTGTAATCTTTATTTTTGTTGTCATCAGTTGACTACAAATATTTTGTTCCTCCAAAGCAACGCATTTCTGAGCTTAATTACAAACTTTTGTTTCATGTGTAAATTATGTCTTAACTTCTATCAACTAAACTAGATCGTTATCGATAAAAATCTTTGAAAAATCCCACACATACCGTTGAATGACCAAGTTATTCGTTATAATCTTTATTTTTAAGCAACGCATATCCGAGGTTGTTTAAAAGCTTTTGTTTGATGCGTAAATTATTTTTAATCGTCTTTTAACTAAACTAGATCGTTAGCGACGAAAAGCCTTTTGAAAATACCACTTAAAGTATAAGTGATATTCCACAGATCCATCTAATTCCTCAGTAACACCCACCCTAAGCCTTGAACTACTGCCGGAAAAATCTGACCGTCTTAATATAATTAGGGGGAAATTTGCTGTATTAGAAAAAGCCTTTTTGCCGTTCCGTTTTTTTCATTTCACTGTATTCGGATTGGACCAATTTCTTCTTGTTCATCCTCTTTATGTCTGTTTATTGCATTTTTATATTTGTTTATTAGTGAGTAGGCATTCAATCTTATTATCCAAAAGTCAGGAAGGAGCTCATGCTCACTGTACTTTCGCATTGACGCAATAAAATTGTCCACCCTAGTTTTCTTAACTTTAGGCAAATAATCTTACTATTGGAAGATGGTGAAGAGTCTGACGTCAAATCTTACTTGATTTATTATTTTATGTATGTAGAAACAATGGTATACTCCTCTTTTGATATTTTATTAATAAATTATAGTGGCATTGTTGCTGCTTATTTTAATTGGTATTAATAAATATGAAAAGTAAAATGATTGTTGTTGAACAATTCCAAAAGGTGTTAAATCGAAAAACTTGTTTGCCACAAATCTCGCTTTGGTTTATTGCCATCATTGGTTTTTTGCCAATTAACTTCAATCAGCACGTACTTGAAACTTAATTCCTTTTCAACAAGTAGAAGTTTGAATTCTTAATATCTCAAAATCTATGCGGGATAAGATAAAAAAAACTGAGTAAGAATTTTTAAGTAAATCTTCTGACGAATTTTAAATTGAAACTAAAAACAAACATTTGAATCAACGCATGTTTGAGTTTAATTACAAGCTTTTTTTTTTTTGTAAAATATGTTTAAACTTGTTTTAATTAAACCAGATCGTTAGCGATAAAAAGCTTGTTGAATATTCCACAGGTACCGTTGACTATCTAAGTTATATGTTGTAATCTTTATTTTTTTTTTAAATCGATGGACGACAAATTTTAAGTTCCTCGAAAGCAGCGCAATCTGATCTAATTACAAGCGTTTATTTCATGTGTAAATTATGTTTAAACTTCTCTCAACTAAACTCGATTGTAAGCGCTGAAAATGCTATTAAAAATTTCACAAATAGCGTTGAATATCTTAGTTATTTGTTATAACCTTTTTTTTTGTTGATACTGAGTTTGGTTTGTTTTGTCTGCTTTTCTTTGTTGGAATACCATAGAAACTGCCTCCACCATTTCACTTTTATCAACTAGTTTTACCTCTATCACTTCTTTGAACTCATAATTATCCGTTCTGTTTTTCAATAAAAGCGAGTCGATGTTGGCAGCATGTGGCAGCCATGTTGTTTTGGTCGCGTCTGTCTAATAATCTTTATTTTCAGTCTCTGTTGCCAAATCACCGTGACAAGGTACATGATTGATTTTCTGTTTTTTGTGTTTCGTGATATCTATTGTTGGTTTAGTGAATTTATCAACCAAAATTGTACGCACATACAATATCATACAAAATCTAGGATGGGATGTTGAACATAAAATTGTGTGCCATTTTGCTTTCGATTATTCGAATTTTTAGAGATTGCAATAGGAACAACGTAATTTAAATGGAAAAACGTTAAATTTTTCTCGCCATGAAAGCGATATAGATTTTGAAGTTATGATACAACATCCCACCCCTGTTGTGTAAATTGATTTTCTTTTTTTGCTTTGTTATGTTATTCTATATATCCTTGTTTTTTTTTAATTTAATGTCAAGCGTTTATGAACATAACACGCAACTATTTTTAAGCGGCAAATTAGTGTATTTAGACTTACTTGCAAAATAAATAGCTTTTTGATGCCTTCGAAATCTTAAGTAGTGTAGGAAGCAAAATTAGGAATGCAAAATGATTCAATTAATCTACAATTCAATTCTTGGGGGATTTGATAAGGTGTTACTCCAAATCCCCAGGAGATTTTTTTGAATTTTTTTGCATAACATAAACTGGCCAAAATCTGTCTATAAATATTTGCTTATTAATGCCTTCGAATTTTTATTATATTTCGTCACAATACAAAATCATATTATATGTCCCCTCCCCTGGATGGGGAGTAACTGAATATATTTTCTAACTGACATGGTTTACAATTATACCCCATATACCTGAGGTTGTGTTAAAATCTCTTGGGGTATCTCACTTGGCATAAGAATTTTTATTATATTTGGTAATAATACAAAATCCTCTAAACTGTTCTCACCCCTAGATGGGGGGCTTCTTACAATTTTTTCTAATTCACCTCATACACCTGAGGTTGTGTTAAGATCTCTAGGGAAATTTTAGTTAACCTATCAATTTTTATTATATTTGGTCATAATACAAAATTCTATAAATTGTTTTCACCCCTGTGTGGGGGCTCCTAATAATTTTTTCTAATTAACATCGTTTCCAACTAACAATCCAAATATCTGAAGTGCTTTCACGATCTCTAGGAATACCTTAGTTGTTCTAAGAATTTTTATTATATTTGGTCATACTACAAAATCCTCTAAACTGTTTCCACCCCTGGTTGGGGGGCTCTTGATAATTTTTTCTAATTGACATGGTCCTCAGCTAACACCTTATATACCTGAGGTTGTGTTAAGATCTCTAGAGATTTTTCAGTTAACCTTTTTTTTTATTATTTTTGGTTATAATACACAATCCTATTAATTGTTTCCACCCCTGAATGGAGGGCTGCTAATATTTTTTTCTAGTTAACTTCGTCTTCAACTTACACTTCAAATATCTTAAGTGTTTTTACGATCTCTAGGAATACCTCAGTTGGTCTAAGAATTTTTGATTATATTTGGTCATATTACAAAATCCTCTAAACTGTTTGCACCCCTGGATGGGGGCTTCTAATAATTATTCCCACTTGGCATGGTTTCTCGCTAACACCTCATTTACCTCAGGTTGTGTTAAGATCTCTAGGAACACCTTAGTTGGTCTAAGAACTTTAATTTTATTTGGTCATAATAAAAAATGTTATCAACTGTCTCCTCCCCTGGATTGTTGGCGATGAAAATCTTTTTGAAAATTCTACAGATACCGTTGAATGTTTAAGTTATTTGTTATAACCTTTATTTTTATTGCCATCGGTGGACTACAAATTTTAAGTTCCTCATGTTTAAACTTCTCTCAAATAATTCTCTCAAATAAATCAGGAAACTGATGAAAATCGGAGTTAATAATTTAGTCTTCATTTTTATTAGCAAAGGTAAATCGAAAGTTTTTAATTTGTCTTAAGTTTTACCGATAAGATTCGGCAGTTTAATTTTCATGTTTATGTTTTAGATTTAATTATTCATCAATCTAATTGTAATGTAGAGTTTCTTTTTCAGAAGAAAAGCGTTTTGTAAATTTCAAAAGTAACCCATAATATTATTTTTTATTTTAATAACTCTATGCATAGTACTTGATCTAGTGACATTTTGTTTTAATATTTATTTTTTTTTAATTTACCAATATGATTGGGCTACTTATTGTACAAGCTCTCTTTTCAGCTGTTTTTATCAAAGTTCTGTGAAATCTTAAATTTTTTACAAATTTAAAATTTTTGATGTATGTTTTGCTACTGTAAATTTTTACTTAATTGTTTTTTGAAATTTTTAGTAATACGACGTTTATCAAAAGAATATTTTTGCAAATTCCTAGGATACCATAGATGAATATTAGTTCCTATCTTTTTTTTTCTTAATAAATTTTTAAATAAAAAAAAGGAAAATTCATAAGATAGCGTTGAATATAAACAAAGCCCCTCTTCACCCGGAGGACCTCTAGAGGGTCTTCCATAATTCACACTCCAACACTTTGAGACTGCCAGAGTGCCACGGGAAGACCATGTAGACTTTACGGTCGCCCGACTGGATAACACATATACTAGACTCACTACTTCGACCTTGTGGATGTAATGCCAAGAGGTTGAAAGGAAGTAGCATGCCCAGCGTGTAACTATGGAATCGACACGAAATAAGACCACCCCTCCCCATCGCCCAACATACCGATCCAAAAATAATTTAGCAATTCATCTTATTGAAAGATAAAATCAAGTATGGAAGAGGAATAGAAGAAATAAAACCGAATGGCAGAAATAATACGCAGTGTGGTTTTTATTTAAATTGTATTTCACAAAAGATAAGAGGAATAAGAAGGAAAAGAGAAAAAAACAAATCAAACTAAAATGGCTGCTGAACGACGTTGTTGGCCACCCGTATTCGTAAATGTGTTGTGCGTCTTCCCGCCATTAATCGTGGTGTTTGCTAAAATGCTGCTCCCGTAACGGTGGTAATACACCGATACTACAGATCACGTATTCAATTTTTATCCGTACCATTCATCCGGATATACTGTTGTATCATATTTTTTATGTTTCGGTTGGTTACTTTGACTTCAGCCTGTTAATGAATTTTCTTCACTTAGAAAAATGTTTATTTAAGCAAAAAAATTGTTTTCCTCAACTCTAACACGGGAAATGAAATTTGTCTCCAACTCAAAATAAATCCAAAAAAATGCGAATTTATTTACAATCAAATAATCTCTATATATATTTTATTACAATTCACATATTTTATTAATTTGTGTTTAATTTCGACTAAAGTCACTTAAACGACTATATCAACTCTAAATTCCAAATTAGACTCCAATTCTCGCACCAAAAAAAAAAAAGTAATAGTTTTTTCGTTAGAGTTTTTCGGTTGTGTTTATCGTGGGTGTTTACAATGTATGTGAAGATAGCCCAAATTCCATCCTCGAAAAATTTGATGGTAACACCAATTATTGCTATCATGACATTTTTTTTTACTCTCAGCCCAATAAATCTCCATATATCATGACATTTTTGACTCTCAGCCCCGAAAAATGCCACGTTTTTCCTCTCAGCCCCGAAAGTGTTTACTGGCGTGACAGTTAAAACTATCAAGACACATACATTTTTCGGGGCTGAGAGTCTTAGCCCCGAAAAATGATTGTGTCGTGATAGTTTTGTCTCAGACTATGAGTAAATTTATTGAACTTTCAGGATAATATGAAAACAGAAAAAGTATTGGGGCCAAGACGAATAAATGATATTTATTAATTATTTGCCCATCCCCGATTATGTTATTAAGAAATTTTACGTTATGTATTTCATGATCAAACTAGTGGTCGGACTAGTGAGTTACATCGGGTGATAGAGGAACATTTAACTTATTTGAAATAGTTTTTTGAGAATTTGTGTATGTTTAGTACAATAAATTGAATACTAAATATACAAAAATTCTCAAAAAATTATTTCTTATACGTTAAATGTTCCTCTATCGCCCGATGTAACCCACTAGTCTGGCCACCAAATAGTTTCTTAGTTCAATGGACTATAACTCAAGTTTTAAATAATAATTGTAAATAAACTTTCAAACATTTGATATTTTAATCTTAAGATGCTTTTATTTCGACTGTCATGGTAGTTTAAAACTACCGTGATAGCAGGTATTTTCGGGGATGAGAGTAAAAATGTGAATAATTTTAGGGCTGAGAGTAAATAAAATCATGAGAAAATGTTATCAGTTTGGTAGCAAAATATTTAATAATATATCGTGATATAAAATCGATACAGTGCGATTTACACCAAATGTTTTCTTGATAGTATTTCTAAAGTTGTATAATATTGCCCTATGCAACTATCTAAGTTTTCGGTGATAGAAATTTGGGGTATCTTCACAAAGGTGTGTCTACACACACTCTTTTGCTAAACAAAGGCAGTTTCTCCAAATATAAAAAGTTAATTGGAGAATTTGTCTTTGTAAAGCCAACATTAAAATTGGAGGCATTCCTTTTTATATTTAAAATATTTTTAAATTAATTTAATATGTCAATAACATCAAAATAAAATAAGTTTTTTTTTATTGTATTATTTTATTTATTTATTTTATTTTTTAAATCTTTATTTCAATAAATTTTGAGACAAAGTAGAGTTCCTTTAGACTTTATGTCTGTAGTGGAGCAAATTTATAAAAATTAAAATTAACATTTAAAAAAATATAATTAAGTTACAATTTTTAAAGAACAAATACTATTTATATACAAGCTCAGTTTTTATTTTAGTTATATTGTAAATTTATTTTCCGGCTCATTAGGATATAGTATAAATGATTAATTTCATTACTAAAAGTATTGCTCAATATTATCAATGCTAAGCAGCCAAATCCGAACTTCCCTGAAAAATTTATGTTTCTGCTCAAATGGAAGCATTTTAACGTGATTCGGTAAAAGATGAAACCAATACGGCGCCATGTATAAATAAAATCTTCTGAACTTCTCATTACTACAACGAAGACCGACAAAATTGTTTGGATTTCTCGTATTATACGCATGATATATACGACTATGAAAACTATTGCTACGAACAAAAAACATTTTCAATACTTAAATACTAACACGTATAGATATCTCAGAGGCAACAAATTCAACTCACGAAAAAGCGGAATTGTGGGTGTAACTTTCGGACGAGCGTAAATTAATTTAACAATTCTTTTCTGCGCTATAAAAAGATCAACAATATTAGCAAAGTAAATACCTCCCCAACTAGTTATACCATACATTATGATGGATTCTACAAGAGCATGATATAACCTTCGCAAAACATAAGAAGGACACAAAGGTCGAAGATTATAGAATTTATGCACGGCAGTAATCACAATTTTCCTGATATTATTTAAGTGGGAGGTCCAACTAAGCTGTGAATCAATTGTAACGCCTAGATATTTAAACTCCTTTACGCAAAGTAGGTCAAAGCATTGGTTAGAACATAGGTTCTTGTCACATGAGTGAACATGGTATTTGATAAAGATTTGATCAAATGTTATGTCAGGACGCCCAAAATGCATAACTCTTGATTTATCACTAGCAACAAGTCGGTGAAAGAAAAACCATTTACACAGAATGCATAAGTCACTCTCAATAGAGCGTTGAATGTCAATGTGATCATTCGACGCATAGGTTAATGCCAAATCGTCCGCGAAAGCTGTAGCGGAGCCTGTTAGATTAATATCAAAAACGGAATTAAAATAAATTAAAAACAACAAAGGTCCCAAAGCTGAACCTTGGGGAACACCACATTTAAGATGGCCTGGACGACTATCCACCTTATTAACTCTTACAATTTGACTACGGTTTCGAAGGTAACTGATAAACCAATCTAACAAATGGCCCCTAATTCCGATACTAGATAATTTTGTAAGTAGTATATCGTGGTTGACAGTATCAAATGCTTTCGAAATGTCCATGAAAACCGCAGAACATTTGTGAGAGTTGTTGACAGCTAAATATATTTTACTAAGGAAATGTAGGAGAGCTTCTTCAGTAGATTTTCCAGCTTATTATCATTGCAATCTGTTTTGGGGCACAAGGCTCCCCCTGCTCTTTCGCACTTTTGCGTATTCCGTCCTTACCTTACGCCTATTCAGCAACCTTGACAGCAACGCCGAGGATGAAAAAATAATAAACCGAATGCAGTGAATAGTTTGCACTAATTCTTTTTGATTAGATAATTTACACGAAAACCAGAGGAGAAAGGAGAGAAAAGAAGAAAATTAAAAATAAATCATAAATATAATAAAAATTAATAAAGTAAAATTTGAAAAATTGAAATTATAAAATTTGATTAAAAAATATCAAAAAAAAAATCAGAAACCTCGGATAGATCATTCTGTAAGGTTGCGGCGTCTTTGCCAGCCGTTTGTTGCAGTGTGTCTCCCCTCCGAAATCCCAAATTATTGATGGTCACCTTTTTATTGCCGTGCCATTGAAATACGGTACCCGTAAAGTGCCCGTAAATAATTTCCTTGGAAACACCAAATTTTCGTTTCCCAATTTGATTTTTATGGTACGTCCAAAAATTCACCAAAAAAAATATTTATATTTCTCGTGGTACGGTCACAAAATGTAATTTCCATTTATCGAACAAAATTTGTATGTTGCACTGATAAATACCGGACAAGTGGCGCAGTGGTTAAAGCTTCGGCACTTGGACCGGGAGGTACTGGATTCGAATCTCACCAGAGGCACGATGCAAAGCGAATTTTCATCATCGATTACGATCCGGTCATGTTAATTAATACAACTATGACCCTCTGATAGAGTGCAGAATTTTGTGCCGACCCACCGTCCATGTTAGTGTACAGGTTGACATGGAGCTTGCAATGTGCAGGTGGTATACTGTAATTGTGTAAATGGGTGATGTGTGCGTGAATCAAAAGGGGGGTATTAATTGACCTTAAAAGGACATTAAATCTATTGGACAATTAATATTTTCTTAAAAAAAAAAAAAATCGAAATTTTAATGATGGCGGTTTCCCCGAAATTTATTTAATTTTTTAGACATAAAATAAACTTAAAATCTTGAAAAAAATGGAGAAAGTTGACCGTTTCACTTCAATAAAAATTAATTTGATTTTTTTTTTCCTAATTCTTTATCATTTCACATTAACAAAAATCTATTTTTATTTATTTTTTCCTACTATTTACACGATTTGCCGTGTATTGGACACTTGTTTTTTTATTTCACAAAAAATAAATTTTTTCAAAATTTTAATTAAAAAATTTGTCCAAATAGTTTTTTAAAATTTTACAAAAAATATGAATTTTAAAATTTAGTTGTATCAAAAATATTATTAACAACTAATCATAAACCTACTTACAAAATAATATATTATCTATTTTTTGAAATACCTTTTAAATGTTATTGAATAATTATGGCAAATATGTCCAAAAAATTTTTAGGAAAAATTATGGTTTATTTTAGAAAAAATACGTTTAAATATTTTTATTTTTCTAATCGACTTCACTAAAGTGAATAATTAACTGTACACTGTTATTCTATAATAGTTGATACAATTTTTTTGTAATTTTATTGTGATTATTACTTGCTGAGTAATCTAAAAAAAAACCTATTTAAGAGTGTGAAAATGAGCACTAAAATTGTTAAAAGCATAATTTTAAGTAGCATACTTTTATGTATTATTGTACGTTTATGTTTTATGTAAATTTTTTATTTTAAAATAATTAACAACTTGAGAAAATATTAAAATATTCTTTAAAAATTTACTTTTAAAAAAATTTAACCAAAACAAATATTTAAAAATTAATCAATATCTTAATATTAATTATGTTATATTGTAATAATTAAATTTTAATTAATAATTCTTTAAATTAATTTTAAAATTTAATTACAATCTGAGTGTTAATAATAATAATACTTTTAACAGTGTAGACATTTGCAAATACAAATTGATATTACTCGTAGCAAATCAAAATTAAAATGCAATCTAGCTATGATTCGAATCAAATAATTTTTTTAATTTTTCTCTTTACTAATCTTATTTTGATTTCTTTCTTTTAAAAAGTTTTTACTTTTGTTTATAATTTCAAAATGAATTTTATAATTTTACAAAAAATATGAATTTTAAAATTTAGTTGTATCAAAAATACTGTTTACAACTATCATAACTTTACTTACAAAATAATATATAATCTATTTTTTGAAATACCTGTTATTGAATATAACTATGGCAAATATATTCGAAAAGTTTTTTTTCGACTTTTTTCAAGCTTGTAGGCTTTTTCCATCACATACTTGTTTTATGATTTCCTTCTTTTAAAAAGGACATAACCTGATTACTACTTTCCGAGTAATCTAAAAAAAAACAAAATCTCTTTTAGAGTGTGAAAAAGAGCAATCAAATTGCTAAAAGCATAGTTTTAAGTAGCGTACTTTTATGATGTATTTTTAATGTCCTACCAAACTTATAAATTAGAGTTACATCCATTTTATCATCATCAACATGGCGCGGGTGCAGTACAAGACAATCATTTTGTTTTGATTAGGGTCATGTCATTGTGATTTTACATAGAGCAATGAACGAGTATTTCTGTGAATATGAACACTACAACACCAAACACCATTAAATAGTTCATCGATGCAGAATGTCGTTAAAAACCTGTACCGGCTAAATTTCTGGTTCAATAATCGAAAGTCACCTAATAAATATCAACAAAGCTTTACCAATATGCAACAGTTTGGCAAAAAGTTGGGGTTTTTTCGAAGAGCTTATAAACGAATATAACTTACAACATGAAGCAAATTCAAGATTTACGGAACAACCGCATAATATGAATATTAGCCAGCATCAGAACACAAGTGATAAATTTCGGCAAAACTCTAAATGGGCCGGATATATACCAACATCAAACGATATAAAATAAATTGCTGGTTTTGGAACCAATCTTCTTGGCTTAAGGTACAACAACAAAAAACCCAAAATTTATATATATATATGAGAAAATACGCTATCACCGACAAGTGTAATAGTACCACAACCAATTATATTATGGTGTACTCGATGGACAATTTTCGCCATGTTTACAGCTAAGGAAAATTCAAACCGAAACATTTGTAACAAATAGAATAACGCATCAGAGGAAGGATATCAATTCACAATTCAAAACTAAATGAAAGAAAATCGAATCACCTCGAATCGTTTTACCTCTATGTAACATCCACTGGCATTGACTCTACTCATTTCATATAAGGCGAAAGGGGAAGAGGGTCATCTAGGACATTGCTGTTTCATCAATCAACAACAAAAAGCACTCTCAAAAATCGTCGACACGTTTAATTGAAAATTGTATTTTAAAAAAAACAAAAACAATTAATAAAGGACATTAAAAATTATAGAATGAAATAGCTTTATTACTTATAATAACGATATAGAGAAAGATGTACACCTCAAATTTTTAAACACGGTAAGTTTGTAATCCCGTAAGTACAAACCATGAAGTATTGTTTTTTATTACTAAAATTTGAATATAAATTTGATACATATTTTTTTTTAAAATCCGTTAAATTCCGTAAATTCTCATATTTTATTTAAAACTATAGGAGGTTGATTTGAAAATCCTCCTCCTTGCTCAAACGTTCAGAAGTTAAATCAATAGACCCTATATGTAATCTGCATCAGTTCATCATGAGAAATTCATTGTTTAAATTCACGGGGCAAAATGACTTAATGAATTTGCTTCAATATGTCGCCTCGTTCGCTTGTAATCAACGTTTGAAACACATTGTCGCCGAATTTCAAAATGTGAAACTTCCAGTAAACCACCACTTTCCTTATGCCTCCTACCGGTAATTTCGTGCTCAACGTGTCGTATACTGTACCTATAATCATTTTGAACCCTCTTTTCAACAAAAAAAAGTTTTCAATTTTTTCCGAAAAAACATTACTTTTTTGAACGGTTAAAATTTGAAGTCATTGATTCCGAATGTTTTGTTTATTTTGGATTATTAAAAGACAGAAAGCAGTCAGCAAAAAATTTACCGGGATTTCATGCGCTACTTTATCTTTAAATACATATATGTACATAATTACATATCCTTAATCCTTATATATTTTTATGTCTTTTTTATTTTTATTAGATTTGCCCAATTACAACGACACAAAATGGCAGATATAACGGAACACAGTATAACGGCATCGCGTACAGTACCACGTTCAAGTCTTACTGGCTATTTCCATTGAACCGATCAAAATGCAGATAACTGCGGCCAATGCACAATTGAAACCAACGAGAACAATTCGAAAATTCAGTGCTGCGATATTCGCCAATCGCAAATATCGCCTGCTATTATTTTGATGGCAAATCAGATTTCGAATGATGTTTCCGGTACAAATCCATCTCAAACGAGTGTAGAAGCAACGACTAAAACGGCCGACCACGAAGAAGGTATACAACAGCAACAAAACTAAAAATAAAACAAATCATAGTTTAATGCGACGAAGATCATTATTTTTTATTAGTTAATCTAAACTTATCAAAACAGTTGATATAATTGGTCGACTGTTAAAAAATATATTTAAAATAAAATTCGCTAAAAAGTAAATGCTTAATTTAAATAATAATATGAATATATTCAAGAATAAAGAAACAAAAACCTCTCGCATTTTTATTCCAACGAGCAGCGCTTGCAAAAACTTTAAAACTATGAAAAATCCTGTAAACATGAACCGCCAAACCAACGTCCAATCGAAATCTACATATTTCATAATATAAACATTATGATACTACCTGCATGATGGTGCGTGGTGTGGTGGACAAGTATCTTGCTTTTCAACTTGCGTTTGTAAGTTCGAATCTCTCATGGTGCAAAAATTTATTTTAATAAAATTCAATAAACAACTAAAATGTTTAAATAAAATAAGAAAAATATTAATAAAAACAATGAAAATAATTAAAAGTAAAGCGTCTTATTATTTATATTGCGCCATTCGACGAAAAAACCGTTGTCCAAATCAAATTTGGCCGCCATTTTAAATTTCCATTCGAATCGCGATTTTCCGGGATCCCGGATCCCAACCACTCATCGCCGGTCATTTTTCTTTGGTTTTTTAAAAACCCCGAGATTTAAACCCGAGATTGTACCAGGCGCACATAAAAATAAACCGGATTGAATTTTCTTAAAAAAAGTGAAATTTTGTGAAAAAAAAAATTTTTCGAGTAACAGGCAAACAGAAATATGAAATGGTATGCGCTATTGGAATTTCCGCTTTTGGCCGCCGATATTTAATGGCGCCACATGTCATTATTCTTTAAAACTAGTGCGACATTTCTACTATTGCGGTGATTATTAGAAATATATAATAATGTAATGTGGCGCCATCATATAGCGGCGGCCAAAAGCGGAAATTCCAATAGCGAATACCATTTCATATTTCTGCTTGCCTGTTACTCGAAAAATTTTTTTTTTTTTCACAAAATTTCACTTTTTTTAAGAAAATTCAATCCGGTTTATTTTTATGTGCGCCTGGTACAATCTCGGGTTTAAATCTCGGGGTTTTTAAAAAACCAAAGAAAAATGACCGGCGATGAGTGGTTGGGATCCGGGATCCCGGAAAATCGCGATTCGAATGGAAATTTAAAATGGCGGCCAAATTTGATTTGGACAACGGTTTTTTCGTCGAATGGCGCAATATAAATAATAAGACGCTTTACTTTTAATTATTTTCATTGTTTTTATTAATATTTTTCTTATTTTATTTAAACATTTTAGTTGTTTATTGAATTTTATTAAAATAAATTTTTGCACCATGAGAGATTCGAACCTGCGGACGCAACTTGAAAGGCAAGATACTTGTCCACCACACCACGCACCATCGTGCAGGTAGCATCATAATAGTTTATATTATGAAATATGTAGATTTCGGTTAGACGTTGGTTTGGCGGTTCATGTTTACAGGATTTTTCATAGTTTTAAAGTTTTTGCAAGCGCTGCTCGTTGGAATAAAAATGCGAGAGATTTTTGTTTCTTTATTCTTGAATATAAGTTATTTAAATTAAGCATTTACTTTTTAGCGAATTTTATTTTAAATATATTTTTTAACAGTCGAACAATTATGTCAACTGTTTTCATTAGTTTAACTAATAAAATGATAAAAAAATAACGATCTTCGTCGCATTAACATATGATTTGTTTCGTTTAAATTTTGTTGCTGTCGAATACCTCCTTCGTGGTCGGTCGTTGCTGTCGTTGATTGCGATTGGCTAATATAGCGGCACTGAATTTTCGAATTGTTACCGTTGGTTTCAATTTTGCATTGGCAGCAGTTATCTGCACTTTAAACGGTTTGATGGAAATAGCCAGGAAAACTTGAAAGTGGTACTGTACGCAATGCCATGTTATTTTCAACATTTGGATGGTCCCATTTTTGAAATTTGTAAAGTGATGGTGCTGCTGCTGTTTTTGATACAATCCCGCTGCATTTTGTGACATAAAATTATTCGGTTTTAACCCTCCACTGTTGTTGCTGCCGTTATACTGCGTTTCATTATATCTGTTATTTTGTGTCGTTCTAGTTGGGCGGTTCTAATAAAAAGAAAAATACTACTAATGCATATATGTACATCCATCCGGAAAATGTGTTCGATTTTTTTCTAAACTATCTATTTGTTCGTTTGTAAATGAGGTGCGATTTCTTTGTAATTTTCGTTTCAAACGTAGCCGAGCTTGGTCATCGTTAGCACATTTCGTTGAACCATTATTGAAATTTTCACTCCCGCCTGATCAAGGTTCGTCTGAATGTTGGCCGTCAAGCTCTGTGAAATATAAAAGAAAAGATATTTAGATAACAATAATTAACTACAATTTTTTTTTTTTTTTTGAATATTATTTATAACTCGGACGTTCATTCATAATTTAAGGAACTGTTCACATGTTGTACAAATTTGAGAAAACGTGGTTTCATGATCTCTGGAATTGCCGTTCCAAAACTTAAATTAAAGTCTCAGTTTGAAAATAAAATTCACTAACGTATAAAGTTAACCAGTTAGAAATCAGATAGGGATTTCGCAAAAAAAAGGAAAAAATTATTGAATTTTCGGTCAAAAAGATTCTAGGTTATGGTACGAACATGTTAAACAAGAAAATATAAGTTGCCAAAAACTTCAAATTTTATCCGTTCAAAAAAAGTAAGGCTTCACGTTTTTTCGCAAAAAATTGAAAAAATAATTTTTGTTGAAATTTCTGTCCAAAATGATTATAGGTACAGTATACGAAAGGTTGAGCACGAAATAACCGGTAGGAAGCATAAGGAACGCCGTGGTTACTGGAAGTTTCGTATTTTGAAATTTTGCCACATTGTGCTTCGAACCTAGATTGTAGGCGAACGAGGTGACATATTGAAGCAAACTAAACGTTGATCTACTCATAATTACATTAAGAATCCAAAATAAACGAAACATTCGGAATCCGTGACTATAAATTTTATCCGTTCAAAAAAAGTAAGGCTAGCCATCAAGTTTTTTCGCAAAAACTGAAATTTTTTTTTTGTCGAAATTTCAGTCCAAAATGATTATAGGTACAGTATAAGACACGTTGAGCATGAAATTACCGGTAGGAAGCATAAGGAACGCCGTGGTTACTGGGAGTTTCATATTTTGAAATTTTGCCACATTGTGTTTCGAACCTAGATTGCGAAGCGAACGAGGCGACATATTGAAGCAAACTAAACGTTGATCTACTCATAATTACATTGAGAATCCAAAATAAACGAAACATTCAGAATCCGTGACTATAAATTTTATCCGTTCAAAAAAAGTAAGGCTAGCCATCACGTTTTTTCGCAAACAATTTAAATTTTTTTTTGATGGAATTCCAGTCCAAAATGATTAAAGGTACAGAATACGACACGTTGAGCACGAAATTAACGGTAGGAAGCATAAGGAACGCCGTGGTAAGGCTAACTAACCATCACGTTTTTTCGCAAAAAATTCACAATTTTTTTATCGAAATTCCGGCTCAAAATGAATATAGGTAATGTATATAGCACGGTGAGCACGAATATAACCGGTAGAATGCGTAAGAAAATCGTGGTTAGTGGAAATTTCGTATTTTGAAATTTGGTCACATTGTGTTTCGAACGTGGATTGTACGCGAACCAGGCGTCACATTGAAGCAAACCAAATGTAGATCTACTCATAAATACATTAAAAATCGAAAATAAATGAAACATTCGGAATCCGTGACTACAAAATTTTATCCGTTCAAAAACAGTAAGGCTAACCATCACGTTTTTTTCGCAAAAAATTCACAGCTTTTTTTTCGTTGAAATTCCGGCTTAAAATGAATATAGGTAATGTATATAGCACGGTGAGCACGAATATTACCGGTAGAATGCGTAAGAAAATCGTTGTTAGTAGAAATTTCGTATTTTGAAATTTGGTCACATTGTGTTTCGAACGTGGATTGTACGCGAACCAGGCGTCACATTGAAGCAAACTAAATGTAGATCTACTCATAAATACATTAAAAATCGAAAATAAATGAAACATTCGGAATCCGTGACTACAAAATTTTATCCGTTCAAAAACAGTAAGGCTAACCATCACGTTTTTTTCGCAAAAAATTCACAGCTTTTTTTTCGTTGAAATTCCGGCTTAAAATGAATATAGGTAATGTATATAGCACGGTGAGCACGAATATTACCGGTAGAATGCGTAAGAAAATCGTTGTTAGTAGAAATTTCGTATTTTGAAATTTGGTCACATTGTGTTTCGAACGTGGATTGTACGCGAACGAGGCGTCACATTTAAGCAAAGCAAACGTAGATCTACTCATAAATACATTATGAATCGAAAATAAATGAAACATTCGGAATCCGTGACTACAAAATTTTATCCGTTCAAAAACAGTAAGACTAACCATCACGTTTTTTCGCAAAAAATTCACAGCTTTTTTTTTGTTGAAATTCCGGCTCAAAATGAATAAAGGTAATGTATATAGCACGGTGAGCATGAATATTACCGGTAGAATGCGTAAGAAAATCGTGGTTAGTGGAAATTTCGTATTTTGACATTTGGTCACATTGTGTTTCGAACGTGGATTGTACGCGAACGAGGCGTCACATTGAAGCAAACCAAACGTAGATCTACTCATAAATACATTAAGAATCGAAAATAAATGAAACATTCGGAATCCGTGACTACAAAATTTTATCCGTTCAAAAACAGTAAGGCTAACCATCACGTTTTTTTCGCAAAAAATTCACAACTTTTTTTTGTCGAAATTCCGGCTCAAAATGAATATAGGTAATGTATATAGCACGGTGAGCACGAATATTACCGGTAGAATGAGTAAGAAAATCGAGGTTAGTGGAAATTTCGTATTTTGAAATTTGGTCACATTGTGTTTCGAACGTGGATTGTACGCGAACGAGGCGTCACATTGAAGCAAACCAAACGTAGATCTACTCATAAATACATTAAGAATCGAAAATAAATGAAACATTCGGAATCCGTGACTACAAAATTTTATCCGTTCAAAAACAGTAAGGCTAACCATCACGACTTTTCGCAAAAAATTCACAACTTTTTTTTGTCGAAATTCCGGCTCAAAATGAATATAGGTAATATATATAGCACGGTGAGCACGAATATTACCGGTAGAATGCGTAAGAAAATCGTGGTTAGTGGAAATTTCGTATTTTGAAATTTGGTCACATTGTGTTTCGAACGTGGATTGTACGCGAACCAGGCGTCACATTGAAGCAAACCAAACGTAGATCTACTCATAAATACATTAAGAATCGAAAATAAATGAAACATTCGGAATCCGTGACTACAAAATTTTATCCGTTCAAAAACAGTAAGGCTAACCATCACGATTTTTCGCAAAAAATTCACAACCTTTTTTTGTCGAAATTCCGGCTCAAAATGAATATAGGTAATGTATATAGCACGGTGAGCACGAATATTACCGGTAGAATGCGTAAGAAAATCGTTGTTAGTAGAAATTTCGTATTTTGAAATTTGGTCACATTGTGTTTCGAACGTGGATTGTACGCGAACGAGGCGTCACATTTAAGCAAACCAAACGTAGATCTACTCATAAATACATTAAGAATCGAAAATAAATGAAACATTTGGAATCCGTGACTACAAAATGTTATCCGTTCAAAAACAGTAAGGCTAACCATCACGTTTTTTTCGCAAAAAATTCACAGCTTTTTTTTGTTGAAATTGAGCACGAATATTACCGGTAGAATGCGTAAGAAAATCGTGGTTAGTGGAAATTTCGTATTTTGAAATTTGGTCACATTGTGTTTCGAACGTGGATTGTACGCGAACCAGGCGTCGCATTTAAGCAAACCAAACGTAGATCTACTCATTAATACATTAAGAATCGAAAATAAATGAAACATTCGGAATCCGTGACTACAAAATTTTATCCGTTCAAAAACAGTAAGGCTAACCATCACGATTTTTCGCAAAAAATTCACAACCTTTTTTGTCGAAATTCCGGCTCAAAATGAATAAAGGTAATGTATATAGCACGGTGAGCACGAATATTACCGGTAAAATGCGTAGGAAAATCGTGGTTAGTGGAAATTTCGTATTTTGAAATTTGGCCACATTGTGTTTCGAACGTGGATTATACGCAAGCAAGGCGTCACATTGAAGCAAACCAAACGTAGATCTACTCATAAATACATTAAGAATCGAAAATAAATGAAACATTCGGAATCCGTGACTACAAAATTTTATCCGTTCAAAAACAGAAAGGCTAACCATCACGTTTTTTTCGCAAAAAATTTACAGCTTTTTTATGTTGAAATTCCGGCTTAAAATGAATAAAGGTAATGTATATAGCACGGTGAGCACGAATATTACCGGTAGAATGCGTAAGAAAATCGTGGTTAGTGGAAATTTCGTATTTTGAAATTTGGTCACATTGTGTTTCGAACGTGGATTGTACGTGAACCAGGCGTCGCATTGAAGCAAACCAAACGTAGATCTACTCATAAATACATTATGAATCGAAAATAAATGAAACATTCGGAATCCGTGACTACAAAATTTTATCCGTTCAAAAACAGTAAGGCACCATCACATTTTGTCGCAAAAAATTCACAACTTTTTTTTGTCGAAATTCCGGCTCAAAATGAATATAGGTAATGTATATAGCACGGTGAGCACGAATATTACCGGTAGAATGCGTAGGAAAATCGTTGTTAGTAGAAATTTCGTATTTTGAAATTTGGTCACATTGTGTTTCGAACGTGGATTGTACGCGAACGAGGCGTCACATTGAAGCAAACCAAACGTAGATCTACTCATAAATACATTAAGAATCGAAAATAAATGAAACATTCGGAATCCGTGACTACAAAATTTTATCCGTTCAAAAACAGTAAGGCTAACCATCACGTTTTTTTCGCAGAAAATTCACAACTTTTTTTTGTCGAAATTCCGGCTCAAAATGAATATAGGTAATGTATATAGCACGGTGAGCACGAATATTACCGGTAGAATGAGTAAGAAAATCGAGGTTAGTGGAAATTTCGTATTTTGAAATTTGGTCACATTGTGTTTCGAACGTGGATTGTACGCGAACGAGGCGTCACATTGAAGCAAACCAAACGTAGATCTACTCATAAATACATTAAGAATCGAAAATAAATGAAACATTCGGAATCCGTGACTACAAAATTTTATCCGTTCAAAAACAGTAAGGCTAACCATCACGATTTTTCGCAAAAAATTCACAACTTTTTTTTGTCGAAATTCCGGCTCAAAATGAATATAGGTAATGTATATAGCACGGTGAGCACGAATATTACCGGTAGAATGCGTAAGAAAATCGTGGTTAGTGGAAATTTCGTATTTTGAAATTTGGTCACATTGTGTTTCGAACGTGGATTGTACGCGAACCAGGCGTCACATTGAAGCAAACCAAACGTAGATCTACTCATAAATACATTAAGAATCGAAAATAAATGAAACATTCGGAATCCGTGACTACAAAATTTTATCCGTTCAAAAACAGTAAGGCTAACCATCACGATTTTTCGCAAAAAATTCACAACCTTTTTTTGTCGAAATTCCGGCTCAAAATGAATATAGGTAATGTATATAGCACGGTGAGCACGAATATTACCGGTAGAATGCGTAAGAAAATCGTTGTTAGTAGAAATTTCGTATTTTGAAATTTGGTCACATTGTGTTTCGAACGTGGATTGTACGCGAACGAGGCGTCACATTTAAGCAAAGCAAACGTAGATCTACTCATAAATACATTAAGAATCGAAAATAAATGAAACATTTGGAATCCGTGACTACAAAATGTTATCCGTTCAAAAACAGTAAGGCTAACCATCACGTTTTTTTCGCAAAAAATTCACAGCTTTTTTTTGTTGAAATTGAGCACGAATATTACCGGTAGAATGCGTAAGAAAATCGTGGTTAGTGGAAATTTCGTATTTTGAAATTTGGTCACATTGTGTTTCGAACGTGGATTGTACGCGAACCAGGCGTCGCATTTAAGCAAACCAAACGTAGATCTACTCATTAATACATTAAGAATCGAAAATAAATGAAACATTCGGAATCCGTGACTACAAAATTTTATCCGTTCAAAAACAGTAAGGCTAACCATCACGATTTTTCGCAAAAAATTCACAACCTTTTTTGTCGAAATTCCGGCTCAAAATGAATAAAGGTAATGTATATAGCACGGTGAGCACGAATATTACCGGTAAAATGCGTAGGAAAATCGTGGTTAGTGGAAATTTCGTATTTTGAAATTTGGCCACATTGTGTTTCGAACGTGGATTATACGCAAGCAAGGCGTCACATTGAAGCAAACCAAACGTAGATCTACTCATAAATACATTAAGAATCGAAAATAAATGAAACATTCGGAATCCGTGACTACAAAATTTTATCCGTTCAAAAACAGTAAGGCTAACCATCACGATTTTTTCGCAAAAAATTCACAGCTTTTTTTTTGTTGAAATTCTGGCTCAAAACGAATAAAGGCAATGTATATAGCACGGTGAGCACGAATATTACCGGTAGAATGCGTAAGAAAATCGTGGTTAGTGGAAATTTCGTATTTTGAAATTTGGTCACATTGTGTTTCGAACGTGGATTGTAGGCGAACGAGGCGACATATTGAAGTAAACCAAACGTAGATCTACTCATAAATACATCAAGAATCGAAAATAAATGAAATATTTGGAATCCGTGACTACAAAATTTTATCCGTTCAAAAACAGTAAGGCTAACCATCACGATTTTTCGCAAAAAATTCACAACTTTTTTTTGTCGAAATTCCGGCTCAAAATGAATATAGGTAATGTATATAGCACGGTGAGCACGAATATTACCGGTAGAATGCGTAAGAAAATCGTGGTTAGTGGAAATTTCGTATTTTGAAATTTGGTCACATTGTGTTTCGAACGTGGATTGTAGGCGAACGAGGCGACATATTGAAGTAAACCAAACGTAGATCTACTCATAAATACATCAAGAATCGAAAATAAATGAAACATTTGGAATCCGTGACTACAAAATTTTATCCGTTCAAAAACAGTAAGGCTAACCATCACGATTTTTCGCAAAAAATTCACAACTTTTTTTTGTCGAAATTCCGGCTCAAAATTAATATAGGTAATGTATATAGCACGGTGAGCACGAATATTACCGGTAGAATGCGTAAGAAAATCGTGGTTAGTGGAAATTTCGTATTTTGAAATTTGGTCACATTGTGTTTCGAACGTGGATTGTAGGCGAACGAGGCGACATTATGAAGTAAACCAAACGTAGATCTACTCATAAATACATCAAGAATCGAAAATAAATGAAACATTTGGAATCCGTGACTACAAAATTTTATCCAAAAACAGTAAGGCTAACATCACGATTTTCCGCAAAAAATTCACAACTTTTTTTTGTCGAAATTCCGGCTCAAAATGAATAAAGGTAATTTATATAGCACGGTGAGCACGAATATTACCGGTAGAATGCGTAAGAAAATCGTGGTTAGTGGAAATTTCGTATTTTGAAATTTGGTCACATTGTGTTTCGAACGTGGATTGTAGGCGAACGAGGCGACATATTGAAGTAAACCAAACGTAGATCTACTCATAAATACATTAAGAATCGAAAATAAATGAAACATTTGGAATCCGTGACTACAAAATTTTATCCGTTCAAAAACAGTAAGGCTAACCATCACGTTTTTTTCGCAAAAAATTCACAGCTTTTTTTTGTCGAAATTCCGGCTCAAAATGAATATAGGTAATGTATATAGCACGGTGAGCACGAATATTACCGGTAGAATGCGTAAGAAAATCGTGGTTAGTGGAAATTTCGTATTTTGAAATTTGGTCACATTGTGTTTCGAACGTGGATTGTACGCGAACGAGGCGTCACATTGAAGCAAACCAAACGTAGATCTACTCATAAATACATCAAGAATCGAAAAAAAATGAAACATTTGGAATCCGTGACTACAAAATTTTATCCGTTCAAAAACAGTAAGGCTAACCATCACGATTTTTCGCAAAAAATTCACAAATTTTTTTTGTCGAAATTCCGGCTCAAAATGAATAACGGTAATGTATATAGCACGGTGAGCACGAATATTACCGGTAGAATGCGTAAGAAAATCGTGGTTAGTGGAAATTTCGTATTTTGAAATTTGGTCATATTGTGTTTCGAACGTGGATTGTAGGCGAACGAGGCGACATATTGAAGCAAACCAAACGTAGATCTACTCATAAATACATTAAGAATCGAAAATAAATGAAACATTTGGAATCCGTGACTACAAAATGTTATCCGTTCAAAAACAGTAAGGCTAACCATCACGATTTTTCGCAAAAAATTCACAACTTTTTTTTGTCGAAATTCCGGCTCAAAATGAATATAGGTAATGTATATAGCACGGTGAGCACGAATATTACCGGTAGAATGCGTAAGAAAATCGTGGTTAGTGGAAATTTCGTATTTTGAAATTTGGTCACTTTGTGTTTCGAACGTGGATTGTACGCGAACGAGGCGTCACATTGAAGCAAACCAAACGTAGATCTACTCATAAATACATCAAGAATCGAAAAAAATGAAACATTTGGAATCCGTGACTACAAAATTTTATCCGTTCAAAAACAGTAAGGCTAACCATCACGATTTTTCGCAAAAAATTCACAGCTTTTTTTTTGTCGAAATTCCGGCTCAAAATGAATATAGGTAGTGTATATAGCACGGTGAGCACGAATATTACCGGTAGAATGCGTAAGAAAATCGTGGTTAGTGGAAATTTCGTATTTTGAAATTTGGTCACATTGTGTTTCGAACGTGGATTGTAGGCGAACGAGGCGACATATTGAAGTAAACCAAACGTAGATCTACTCATAAATACATTGAGAATCGAAAATAAATGAAACATTTGGAATCCGTGACTACAAAATGTTATCCGTTCAAAAACAGTAAGGCTAACCATCACATTTTGTCGCAAAAAATTCACAAGTTTTTTGTCGAAATTCCGGCTCAAAATAAATATAGGTAATGTATATAGCACGGTGAGCACGAATATTACCGGTAGAATGCGTAAGAAAATCGTGGTTAGTGGAAATTTCGTATTTTGAAATTTGGTCACATTGTGTTTCGAACGTGGATTGTAGGCGAACGAGGCGACATATTGAAGTAAACCAAACGTAGATCTACTCATAAATACATTAAGAATCGAAAATAAATGAAACATTTGGAATCCGTGACTACAAAATGTTATCCGTTCAAAAACAGTAAGGCTAACCATCACGTTTTTTTCGCAAAAAATTCACAGCTTTTTTTTTGTCGAAATTCCGGCTCAAAATGAATATAGGTAATGTATATAGCACGGTGAGCACGAATATTACCGGTAGAATGCGTAAGAAAATCGTGGTTAGTGGAAATTTCGTATTTTGAAATTTGGTCACATTGTGTTTCGAACGTGGATTGTACGCGAACGAGGCGTCACATTTAAGCAAAGCAAACGTAGATCTACTCATAAATACATTAAGAATCGAAAATAAATGAAACATTTGGAATCCGTGACTACAAAATTTTATCCGTTCAAAAACAGTAAGGCTAACCATCACGATTTTTCGCAAAAAATTCACAACCTTTTTTTGTTGAAATTCCGGCTCAAAATGAATATAGGTAATGTATATAGCACGGTGAGCACGAATATTACCGGTAGAATGCGTAAGAAAATCGTGGTTAGTGGAAATTTCGTATTTTGAAATTTGGCCACATTGTGTTTCGAACGTGGATTGTACGCGAACGAGGCGTCACATTTAAGCAAACCAAACGTAGATCTACTCATAAATACATTAAGAGTCGAAAATAAATGAAACATTTGGAATCTGTGACTACAAAATTTTATCCGTTCAAAAACAGTAAGACTAACCATCACATTTTTTCGCAAAAAATTCACAAGTTTTTTTTTGTCGAAATTCCGGCTCACAAATGAATATAGGTAATGTATATAGCACGGTGAGCACGAATATTACCGGTAGAATGCGTAAGAAAATCGTGGTTAGTGGAAATTTCGTATTTTGAAATTTGGCCACATTGTGTTTCGAACGTGGATTGTACGCGAACGAGGCGTCACATTTAAGCAAACCAAACGTAGATCTACTCATAAATACATTAAGAATCGAAAATAAATGAAACATTTGGAATCTGTGACTACAAAATTTTATCCGTTCAAAAACAGTAAGACTAACCATCACATTTTTTCGCAAAAAATTCACAACTTATTTTTGTCGAAATTCCGGCTCACAAATGAATATAGGTAATGTATATAGCACGGTGAGCACGAATATTACCGGTAGAATGCGTAAGAAAATCGTGGTTAGTGGAAATTTCGTATTTTGAAATTTGGTCACATTGTGTTTCAAACGTGGATTGTACGCGAACGAGGCGTCACATTTAAGCAAACCAAACGTAGATCTACTCATAAATACATTAACAATCGAAAATAAATGAAACATTCGGAATCCGTGACTACAAAATTTTATCCGTTCAAAAACAGTAAGGCTAACCATCACGATTTTTCGCAAAAAATTCACAACCTTTTTTTGTCGAAATTCCGGCTCAAAATGAATATAGGTAATGTATATAGCACGGTGAGCACGAATATTACCGGTAGAATGCGTAAGAAAATCGTTTAGTAGAAATTTCGTATTTTGAAATATGGTCACATTGTGTTTCGAACGTGGATTGTACGCGAACGAGGCGTCACATTTAAGCAAACCAAACGTAGATCTACTCATAAATACATTAAGAATCGAAAATAAATGAAACATTTGGAATCCGTGACTACAAAATTTTATCCGTTCAAAAACAGTAAGGCTAACCATCACGATTTTTCGCAAAAAATTCACAACTTTTTTTTGTCGAAATTCCGGCTCAAAATGAATAACGGTAATGTATATAGCACGGTGAGCACGAATATTACCGGTAGAATGCGTAAGAAAATCGTGGTTAGTGGAAATTTCGTATTTTGAAATTTGGTCACATTGTGTATCGAACGTGGATTGTAGGCGAACGAGGCGACATATTGAAGTAAACCAAACGTAGATCTACTCATAAATACATCAAGAATCGAAAATAAATGAAACATTTGGAATCCGTGACTACAAAATTTTATCCGTTCAAAAACAGTAAGGCTAACCATCACGATTTTTCGCAAAAAATTCACAACTTTTTTTTGTCGAAATTCCGGCTCAAAATGAATATAGGTAATGTATATAGCACGGTGAGCACGAATATTACCGGTAGAATGCGTAAGAAAATCGTGGTTAGTGGAAATTTCGTATTTTGAAATTTGGTCACATTGTGTTTCGAACGTGGATTGTAGGCGAACGAGGCGACATATTGAAGTAAACCAAACGTAGATCTACTCATAAATACATTAAGAATCGAAAATAAATTAAACATTTGGAATCCGTGACTACAAAATTTTATCCGTTCAAAAACAGTAAGGCTAACCATCACATTTTGTCGCAAAAAATTCACAGCTTTTTTTTTGTTGAAATTCCGGCTCAAAATGAATATAGGTAATGTACATAGCACGGTGAGCACGAATATTACCGGTAGAATGCGTAAGAAAATCGTAGTTAGTGATGGATTGTACGCGAACCAGGCGTCACATTGAAGCAAACCAAACGTAGATCTACTCATAAATACATTAAGAATCGAAAATAAATGAAACATTTGGAATCCGTGACTACAAAATGTTATCCGTTCAAAAACAGTAAGGCTAACCATCACGTTTTTTTCGCAAAAAATTCACAGCTTTTTTTTTGTCGAAATTCCGGCTCAAAATGAATATAGGTAATGTATATAGCACGGTGAGCACGAATATTACCGGTAGAATGCGTAAGAAAATCGTGGTTAGTAGAAATTTCGTATTTTGAAATTTGGTCACATTGTGTTTCGAACGTGGATTGTAGGCGAACGAGGCGACATATTGAAGTAAACCAAACGTAGATCTACTCATAAATACATCAAGAATCGAAAATAAATGAAACATTTGGAATCCGTGACTACAAAATTTTATCCGTTCAAAAACAGTAAGGCTAACCATCACGATTTTTCGCAAAAAATTCACAACTTTTTTTTGTCGAAATTCCGGCTCAAAATGAATATAGGTAATGTATATAGCACGGTGAGCACGAATATTACCGGTAGAATGCGTAAGAAAATCGTGGTTAGTGGAAATTTCGTATTTTGAAATTTGGTCACATTGTGTTTCGAACGTGGATTGTAGGCGAACGAGGCGACATATTGAAGTAAACCAAACGTAGATCTACTCATAAATACATTAAGAATCGAAAATAAATGAAACATTTGGAATCCGTGACTACAAAATTTTATCCGTTCAAAAACAGTAAGGCTAACCATCACGATTTTTCGCAAAAAATTCACAACTTTTTTTTGTCGAAATTCCGGCTCAAAATGAATATAGGTAATGTATATAGCACGGTGAGCACGAATATTACCGGTAGAATGCGTAAGAAAATCGTGGTTAGTGGAAATTTCGTATTTTGAAATTTGGTCACATTGTGTTTCGAACGTGGATTGTAGGCGAACGAGGCGACATATTGAAGTAAACCAAACGTAGATCTACTCATAAATACATTAAGAATCGAAAATAAATGAAACATTTGGAATCCGTGACTACAAAATGTTATCCGTTCAAAAACAGTAAGGCTAACTATCACGTTTTTTTCGCAAAAAATTCACAGCTTTTTTTTGTTGAAATTCCGGCTCAAAATGAATAACGGTAATGTATATAGCACGGTGAGCACGAATATTACCGGTAGAATGCGTAAGCAAATCGTGGTTAGTGGAAATTTCGTATTTTGAAATTTGGTCACATTGTGTTTCGAACGTGGATTGTACGCGAACGAGGCGTCACATTGAAGCAAACCAAACGTAGATCTACTCATAAATACATCAAGAATCGAAAAAAAAATGAAACATTTGGAATCCGTGACTACAAAATTTTATCCGTTCAAAAACAGTAAGGCTAACCATCACGATTTTTCGCAAAAAATTCACAACTTTTTTTTGTCGAAATTCCGGCTCAAAATGAATATAGGTAATGTATATAGCACGGTGAGCACGAATATTACCGGTAGAATGCGTAAGAAAATCGTGGTTAGTGGAAATTTCGTATTTTGAAATTTGGTCACATTGTGTTTCGAACGTGGATTGTCAACTTTTTTTTGTCGAAATTCCGGCTCAAAATGAATAAAGGTAATGTATATAGCACGGTGAGCACGAATATTACCGGTAGAATGCGTAAGAAAATCGTGGTTAGTGGAAATTTCGTATTTTGAAATTTGGTCACATTGTGTTTCGAACGTGGATTGTAGGCGAACGAGGCGACATATTGAAGTAAACCAAACGTAGATCTACTCATAAATACATTAAGAATCGAAAAAAAATGAAACATTTGGAATCCGTGACTACAAAATTTTATCCGTTCAAAAACAGTAAGGCTAACCATCACGATTTTTCGCAAAAAATTCACAACTTTTTTTTGTCGAAATTCCGGCTCAAAATGAATATAGGTAATGTATATAGCACGGTGAGCACGAATATTACCGGTAGAATGCGTAAGAAAATCGTGGTTAGTGGAAATTTCGTATTTTGAAATTTGGTCACATTGTGTTTCGAACGTGGATTGTAGGCGAACGAGGCGACATATTGAAGTAAACCAAACGTAGATCTACTCATAAATACATTAAGAATCGAAAATAAATGAAACATTTGGAATCCGTGACTACAAAATTTTATCCGTTCAAAAACAGTAAGGCTAACCATCACGTATTTTTCGCATAAAATTCACAGCTTTTTTTTGTTGAAATTCCGGCTCAAAATGAATATAGGTAATGTATATAGCACGGTGAGCACGAATATTACCGGTAGAATGCGTAAGAAAATCGTGGTTAGTGGAAATTTCGTATTTTGAAATTTGGTCACATTGTGTTTCGAACGTGGATTGTACGCGAACGAGGCGTCACATTGAAGCAAACCAAACGTAGATCTACTCATAAATACATCAAGAATCGAAAAAAAATGAAACATTTGGAATCCGTGACTACAAAATTTTATCCGTTCAAAAACAGTAAGGCTAACCATCACGATTTTTCGCAAAAAATTCACAACTTTTTTTTGTCGAAATTCCGGCTCAAAATGAATATAGGTAATGTATATAGCACGGTGAGCACGAATATTACCGGTAGAATGCGTAAGAAAATCGTGGTTAGTGGAAATTTCGTATTTTGAAATTTGGTCACATTGTGTTTCGAACGTGGATTGTAGGCGAACGAGGCGACATATTGAAGTAAACCAAACGTAGATCTACTCATAAATACATTAAGAATCGAAAAAAAATGAAACATTTGGAATCCGTGACTACAAAATTTTATCCGTTCAAAAACAGTAAGGCTAGCCATCACGATTTTTCGCAAAAAATTCACAACTTTTTTTTGTCGAAATTCCGGCTCAAAATGAATATAGGCAATGTATATAGCACGGTGAGCACGAATATTACCAGTAGAATGCGTAAGAAAATCGTGGTTAGTGGAAATTTCGTATTTTGAAATTTGGTCACATTGTGTTTCGAACGTGGATTGTAGGCGAACGAGGCGACATATTGAAGTAAACCAAACGTAGATCTACTCATAAATACATTAAGAATCGAAAATAAATGAAACATTTGGAATCCGTGACTACAAAATTTTATCCGTTCAAAAACAGTAAGGCTAACCATCACGATTTTTCGCAAAAAATTCACAACTTTTTTTTGTCGAAATTCCGGCTCAAAATGAATATAGGTAATGTATATAGCACGGTGAGCACGGATATTATCGGTAGAATGCGTAAGAAAATCGTGGTTAGTGGAAATTTCGTATTTTGAAATTTGGTCACATTGTGTTTCGAGCGTGGATTGTAGGCGAACGAGGCGACATATTGAAGTAAACCAAACGTAGATCTACTCATAAATACATTAAGAATCGAAAATAAATGAAACATTCGGAATCCGTGACTACAAAATGTTATCCGTTCAAAAACAGTAAGGCTAACCATCACATTTTGTCGCAAAAAATTCACAAGTTTTTTTTGTCGAAATTCCGGCTCAAAATAAATATAGGTAATGTATATAGCACGGTGAGCACGAATATTACCGGTAGAATGCGTAAGAAAATCGTGGTTAGTGGAAATTTCGTATTTTGAAATTTGGTCACATTGTGTTTCGACCGTGGATTGTACGCGAACGAGGTGTCACATTGAAGCAAACCAAACGTAGATCTACTCATAAATACATCAAGAATCGAAAAAAAATGAAACATTTGGAATCCGTGACTACAAAATGTTATCCGTTCAAAAACAGTAAGGCTAACTGTTCACATTTTGTCGCAAAAAATTCACAAGTTTTGTTTGTCGAAATTCCGGCTCAAAATGAATATAGGTAATGTATATAGCACGGTGAGCACGAATATTACCGGTAGAATGCGTAAGAAAATCGTGGTTAGTGGAAATTTCGTATTTTGAAATTTTTCCACATTGTGTTTCGAACGTGGATTGTACGCGAACGAGGCGTCACATTTAAGCAAACCAAACGTGGATCTACTCATAAATACATTAAGAATCGAAAATAAATGAAACATTTGGAATCTGTGACTAAAAAATTTTATCCGTTCAAAAACAGTAAGGCTAACCATCACATTTTTTCGCAAAAAATTCACAACTTATTTTTGTCGAAATTCCGGCTCACAAATGAATATAGGTAATGTATATAGCACGGTAAGCAGGAATATTATCGGTAGAATGCGTAAGAAAATCGTGGTTAGTGGAAATTTCGTATATTGAAATTTGGTCACATTGTGTTTCGACCGTGGATTGTGCGCGAACGAGGTGTCACATTGAAGCAAACCAAACGTAGATCTACTCATAAATACATCAAGAATCGAAAAAAAATGAAACATTTGGAATCCGTGACTACAAAATTTTATCCGTTCAAAAACAGTAAGGCTAACCATCACATTTTTTCGCAAAAAATTCACAACTTATTTTTGTCAAAATTCCGGCTCACAAATGAATATAGGTAATGTATATAGCACGGTAATCACGAATATTATCGGTAGAATGCGTAAGAAAATCGTGGTTAGTGGAAATTTCGTATTTTGAAATTTGGTCACATTGTGTTTCGAACGTGGATTGTACGCGAACGAGGTGTCACATTGAAGCAAACCAAACGTAGATCTACTCATAAATACATTAAGAATCGAAAATAAATAAAACATTCGGAATCCGTGACTACAAAATTTTATCCGTTCAAAAACAGTAAGGCTAACCATCACGTTTTTTTCGCAAAAAATTCACAACCTTTTTTGTTGAAATTCCGGCTCAAAATGAATATAGGTAATGTATATAGCACGGTGAGCATGAATATTACCGGTAGAATGCGTAAGAAAATCGTGATTAGTGGAAATTTCGTATTTTGAAATTTGGTCACATTGTGTTTCGAACGTGGATTGTACGCGAACCAGGCGTCACATTGAAGCAAACCAAACGTAGATCTACTCATAAATACATTAAGAATCGAAAATAAATGAAACATTTGGAATCTGTGACTACAAAATTTTATCCGTTCAAAAACAGTAAGGCTAACCATCACATTTTGTCGCAAAAAATTCACAAGTTTTTTTTTGTCGAAATTCCGGCTCAAAATAAATATAGGTAATGTATATAGCACGGTGAGTACGAATATTACCGGTAGAATGCGTAAGAAAATCGTGGTTAGTGGAAATTTCGTATTTTGAAATTTGGTCACATTGTGTTTCGAACGGGGATTGTACGCGAACGAGGCGTCACATTTAACAAAGCAAACGTAGATCTACTCATAAATACATTAAGAATCGAAAATAAATGAAACATTTGGAATCCGTGACTACAAAATTTTATCCGTTCAAAAACAGTAAGGCTAACCATCACATTTTTTCGCAAAAAATTCACAACTTATTTTTGTCAAAATTCCGGCTCACAAATGAATATAGGTAATGTATATAGCACGGTAATCACGAATATTATCGGTAGAATGCGTAAGAAAATCGTGGTTAGTGGAAATTTCGTATTTTGAAATTTGGTCACATTGTGTTTCGAACGTGGATTGTACGCGAACGAGGTGTCACATTGAAGCAAACCAAACGTAGATCTACTCATAAATACATTAAGAATCGAAAATAAATAAAACATTCGGAATCCGTGACTACAAAATTTTATCCGTTCAAAAACAGTAAGGCTAACCATCACGTTTTTTTCGCAAAAAATTCACAACCTTTTTTGTTGAAATTCCGGCTCAAAATGAATATAGGTAATGTATATAGCACGGTGAGCATGAATATTACCGGTAGAATGCGTAAGAAAATCGTGATTAGTGGAAATTTCGTATTTTGAAATTTGGTCACATTGTGTTTCGAACGTGGATTGTACGCGAACCAGGCGTCACATTGAAGCAAACCAAACGTAGATCTACTCATAAATACATTAAGAATCGAAAATAAATGAAACATTTGGAATCTGTGACTACAAAATTTTATCCGTTCAAAAACAGTAAGGCTAACCATCACATTTTGTCGCAAAAAATTCACAAGTTTTTTTTGTCGAAATTCCGGCTCAAAATAAATATAGGTAATGTATATAGCACGGTGAGTACGAATATTACCGGTAGAATGCGTAAGAAAATCGTTGTTAGTAGAAATTTCGTATTTTGAAATTTGGCCACATTGTGTTTCGAACGTGGATTGTACGCGAACGAGGCGTCACATTGAAGCAACCCAAACGTAGGTCTACTCATAAATACATTAAGAATCGAAAATAAATGAAACATTCGGAATCCGTGACTACAAAATTTTATCCGTTCAAAAACCGTAAGGCTAACCATCACATTTTTTCGCAAAAAATTCACAACTTATTTTTGTCGAAATTCCGGCTCAAAATGAATATAGGTAATGTATATAGCACGGTGAGCACGAATATTACCGGTAGAATGCGTAAGAAAATCGTGGTTAGTGGAAATTTCGTATTTTGAAATTTGGTCACATTGTGTTTCGAACGTGGATTGTACGCGAACGAGGCGTCACATTGAAGCAAACCAAACGTAGATCTACTCATAAATACATTAAGAATCGAAAATAAATGAAACATTCGGAATCCGTGACTACAAAATGTTATCCGTTCAAAAACAGTAAGGCTAACCATCACGATTTTTCGCAAAAAAATTCACAACTTTTTTTTGTCGAAATTTCGGCTCAAAATGAATATAGGTAATGTATATAGCACGGTGAGCACGAATATTACCGGTAGAATGCGTAAGAAAATCGTGGTTAGTGGAAATTTCGTATTTTGAAATTTGGTCACATTGTGTTTCGAACGTGGATTGTAGGCGAACGAGGCGACATATTGAAGCAAACCAAACGTAGATCTACTCATAAATACATTAAGAACCGAAAATAAATGAAACATTTGGAATCCGTGACTACAAAATTTTATCCGTTCAAAAACAGTAAGGCTAACCATCACATTTTGTCGCAAAAAATTCACAAGTTTTTTTTTGTCGAAATTCCGGCTCAAAATAAATATAGGTAATGTATATAGCACGGTGAGCACGAATATTACCGGTAGAATGCGTAAGAAAATCGTGGTTAGTGGAAATTTCGTATTTTGAAATTTGGTCACATTGTGTTTCGAACGTGGATTGTACGCGAACGAGGCGTCACATTGAAGCAAACCAAACGTAGATCTACTCATAAATACATTAAGAATCGAAAATAAATGAAACATTTGGAATCTGTGACTACAAAATTTTATCCGTTCAAAAACAGTAAGGCTAACCATCACATTTTTTCGCAAAAAATTCACAACTTATTTTTGTTGAAATTCCGGCTCACAAATGAATATAGGTAATGTATATAGCACGGTAAGCACGAATATTATCGGTAGAATGCGTAAGAAAATCGTGGTTAGTGGAAATTTCGTATTTTGAAATTTGGTCACATTGTGTTTCGACCGTGGATTGTACGCGAACGAGGTGTCACATTGAAGCAAACCAAACGTAGATCTACTCATAAATACATCAAGAATCGAAAAAAATGAAACATTTGGAATCCGTGACTACAAAATTTTATCCGTTCAAAAACAGTAAGGCTCATCACATCTTGTCGCAAAAAATTCACAAGTTTTTTTTGTCGAAATTCCGGCTCAAAATAAATATAGGTAATGTATATAGCACGGTGAGCACGAATATTACCGGTAGAATGCGTAAGAAAATCGTGGTTAGTGGAAATTTCGTATTTTGAAATTTGGTCACATTGTGTTTCGAACGTGGATTGTACGCGAACGAGGCGTCACATTTAAGCAAAGCAAACGTAGATCTACTCATAAATACATTAAGAATCGAAAATAAATGAAACATTTGGAATCCGTGACTACAAAATTTTATCCGTTCAAAAACAGTAAGGCATCACATTTTTTCGCAAAAAATTCACAACTTATTTTTGTCGAAATTCCGGCTCACAAATGAATATAGGTAATGTATATAGCACCGTAAGCACGAATATTACCGGTAGAATGCGTAAGAAAATCGAGGTTAGTGGAAATTTCGTATTTTGAAATTTGGTCACATTGTGTTTCGAACGTGGATTGTACGCGAACGAGGCGTCACATTTAAGCAAAGCAAACGTAGATCTACTCATAAATACATTAAGAATCGAAAATAAATGAAACATTTGGAATCCGTGACTACAAAATTTTATCCGTTCAAAAACAGTAAGGCTAACCATCACATTTTTTCGCAAAAAATTCACAACTTATTTTTGTCGAAATTCCGGCTCACAAATGAATATAGGTAATGTATATAGCACGGTGAGCACGAATATTATCGGTAGAATGCGTAAGAAAATCGTGGTTAGTGGAAATTTCGTATTTTGAAATTTGGTCACATTGTGTTTCGAACGTGGATTGTACGCGAACCAGGCGTCACATTGAAGCAAACCAAACGTAGATCTACTCATAAATACATTAAGAATCGAAAATAAATGAAACATTCGGAATCCGTGACTACAAAATTTTATCCGTTCAAAAACAGTAAGGCTAACCATCACGATTTTTCGCAAAAAAATTCACAACTTTTTTTTGTCGAAATTCCGGCTCAAAATGAATATAGGTAATGTATATAGCACGGTGAGCACGAATATTACCGGTAGAATGCGTAAGAAAATCGTGGTTAGTGGAAATTTCGTATTTTGAAATTTGGTCACATTGTGTTTCGAACGTGGATTGTACGCGAACGAGGTGTCACATTGAAGCAAACCAAACGTAGATCTACTCATAAATACATTAAGAATCGAAAATAAATGAAACATTTGGAATCCGTGACTACAAAATTTTATCCGTTCAAAAACAGTAAGGCTAACCATCACATTTTTTCGCAAAAAATTCACAGTTTTTTTTTGTTGAAATTCCGGCTCAAAATGAATATAGGTAATGTATATAGCACGGTGAGCATGAATATTACCGGTAGAATGCGTAAGAAAATCGTGGTTAGTGGAAATTTCGTATTTTGAAATTTGGTCACATTGTGTTTCGAACGTGGATTGTACGCGAACCAGGCGGCACATTGAAGCAAACCAAACGTAGATCTACTCATAAATACATTAAGAATCGAAAATAAATGAAACATTCGGAATCCGTGACTACAAAATTTTATCCGTTCAAAAACAGTAAGGCTAACCATCACGATTTTTCGCAAAAAAATTCACAACTTTTTTTTGTCGAAATTCCGGCTCAAAATGAATATAGGTAATGTATATAGCACGGTAAGCACGAATATTACCGGTAGAATGCGTAAGAAAATCGTGGTTAGTGGAAATTTCGTATTTTGAAATTTTTCCACATTGTGTTTCGAACGTGGATTGTACGCGAACGAGGTGTCACATTGAAGCAAACCAAACGTAGATCTACTCATAAATACATTAAGAATCGAAAATAAATGAAACATTTGGAATCCGTGACTACAAAATTTTATCCGTTCAAAAACAGTAAGGCTAACCATCACGATTTTTCGCAAAAAAATTCACAACTTTTTTTTGTCGAAATTCCGGCTCAAAATGAATATAGGTAATGTATATAGCACGGTGAGCACGAATATTACCGGTAGAATGCGTAAGAAAATCGTGGTTAGTGGAAATTTCGTATTTTGAAATTTGGTCACATTGTGTTTCGAACGTGGATTGTACGCGAACCAGGCGTCACATTGAAGCAAACCAAACGTAGATCTACTCATAAATACATTAAGAATCGAAAATAAATGAAACATTCGGAATCCGTGACTACAAAATTTTATCCGTTCAAAAACAGTAAGGCTAACTAACCATCACGATTTTTCGCAAAAAATTCACAACCTTTTTTTGTCGAAATTCCGGCTCAAAATGAATATAGGTAATGTATATAGCACGGTGAGCACGAATATTACCGGTAGAATGCGTAAGAAAATCGTGGTTAGTGGAAATTTCGTATTCTGAAATTTGGTCACATTGTGTTTCGAACGTGGATTGTACGCGAACGAGGTGTCACATTGAAGCAAACCAAACGTAGATCTACTCATAAATACATTAAGAATCGAAAATAAATGAAACATTCGGAATCCGTGACTACAAAATTTTATCCGTTCAAAAACAGTAAGGCTAACCATCACGATTTATCGCAAAAAATTCACAACTTTTTTTGTCGAAATTCCGGCTCAAAATGAATATAGATAATGTATATAGCACGGTGAGCACGAAATTATCGGTAGAATGCGTAAGAAAATCGTGGTTAGTGGAAATTTCGTATTTTGAAATTTGGCCACATTGTGTTTCGAACGTGGATTGTACGCGAACGAGGCGTCACATTGAAGCAAACCAAACGTAGATCAACTCATAAATACATTAGGAATTGAAAATAAATGAAACATTCGGAATCCGTGACTACAAAATTTTATCCGTTCAAAAACAGTAAGGCTAACCATCACGATTTTTCGCAAAAAATTCACAACCTTTTTTTGTCGAAATTCCGGCTCAAAATGAATATAGGTAATGTATATAGCACGGTGAGCACGAATATTACCGGTAGAATGCGTAAGAAAATCGTGGTTAGTGGAAATTTCGTATTCTGAAATTTGGTCACATTGTGTTTCGAACGTGGATTGTACGCGAACGAGGTGTCACATTGAAGCAAACCAAACGTAGATCTACTCATAAATACATTAAGAATTGAAAATAAATGAAACATTCGGAATCCGTGACTACAAAATTTTATCCGTTCAAAAACAGTAAGGCTAACCATCACGATTTATCGCAAAAAATTCACAACTTTTTTTGTCGAAATTCCGGCTCAAAATGAATATAGATAATGTATATAGCACGGTGAGCACGAAATTATCGGTAGAATGCGTAAGAAAATCGTGGTTAGTGGAAATTTCGTATTTTGAAATTTGGCCACATTGTGTTTCGAACGTGGATTGTACGCGAACGAGGTGTCACATTGAAGCAAACCAAACGTAGATCTACTCATAAATACATTAAGAATCGAAAATAAATGAAACATTCGGAATCCGTGACTACAAAATTTTATCCGTTCAAAAACAGTAAGGCTAACCATCACGATTTTTCGCAAAAAATTCACAACCTTTTTTTGTCGAAATTCCGGCTCAAAATGAATATAGGTAATGTATATAGCACGGTGAGCACGAATATTACCGGTAGAATGCGTAAGAAAATCGAGGTTAGTGGAAATTTCGTATTTTGAAATTTGGTCACATTGTGTTTCGAACGTGGATTGTACGCGAACCAGGCGTCACATTGAAGCAAACCAAACGTAGATCTACTCATAAATACATTAAGAATCGAAAATAAATGAAACATTTGGAATCCGTGACTACAAAATTTTATCCGTTCAAAAACAGTAAGGCTAACCATCACATTTTGTCGCAAAAAATTCACAAGTTTTTTTTGTCGAAATTCCGGCTCAAAATGAATATAGGTAATGTATATAGCACGGTGAGCACGAATATTACCGGTAGAATGCGTAAGAAAATCGAGGTTAGTGGAAATTTCGTATTTTGAAATTTGGTCACATTGTGTTTCGAACGTGGATTGTACGCGAACCAGGCGTCACATTGAAGCAAACCAAACGTAGATCTACTCATAAATACATTAAGAATCGAAAATAAATGAAACATTTGGAATCCGTGACTACAAAATTTTATCCGTTCAAAAACAGTAAGGCTAACAATCACGATTTTTCGCAAAAAAATTCACAACTTTTTTTTGTCGAAATTCCGGCTCAAAATGAATATAGGTAATGTATATAGCACGGTGAGCACGAATATTACCGGTAGAATGCGTAAGAAAATCGTGGTTAGTGGAAATTTCGCATTTTGAAATTTGGTCACATTGTGTTTCGAACGTGGATTGTACGCAAACGAGGTGTCACATTGAAGCAAACCAAACGTAGATCTACTCATAAATACATTAAGAATCGAAAATAAATGAAACATTTGGAATCCGTGACTACAAAATTTTATCCGTTCAAAAACAGTAAGGCTAACCATCACGATTTTTCGCAAAAAATTCACAACTTTTTTTTGTCGAAATTCCGGCTCAAAATGAATATAGGTAATGTATATAGCACGGTGAGCACGAATATTACCGGTAGAATGCGTAAGAAAATCGTGGTTAGTGGAAATTTCGTATTTTGAAATTTGGTCACATTGTGTTTCGAACGTGGATTGTAGGCGAACGAGGCGACATATTGAAGTAAACCAAACGTAGATCTACTCATAAATACATTAAGAATCGAAAAAAAATGAAACATTTGGAATCCGTGACTACAAAATTTTATCCGTTCAAAAACAGTAAGGCTAGCCATCACGATTTTTCGCAAAAAATTCACAACTTTTTTTTGTCGAAATTCCGGCTCAAAATGAATATAGGCAATGTATATAGCACGGTGAGCACGAATATTACCGGTAGAATGCGTAAGAAAATCGTGGTTAGTGGAAATTTCGTATTTTGAAATTTGGTCACATTGTGTTTCGAACGTGGATTGTAGGCGAACGAGGCGACATATTGAAGTAAACCAAACGTAGATCTACTCATAAATACATTAAGAATCGAAAATAAATGAAACATTTGGAATCCGTGACTACAAAATTTTATCCGTTCAAAAACAGTAAGGCTAACCATCACGATTTTTCGCAAAAAATTCACAACTTTTTTTTGTCGAAATTCCGGCTCAAAATGAATATAGGTAATGTATATAGCACGGTGAGCACGGATATTACCGGTAGAATGCGTAAGAAAATCGTGGTTAGTGGAAATTTCGTATTTTGAAATTTGGTCACATTGTGTTTCGAACGTGGATTGTAGGCGAACGAGGCGACATATTGAAGTAAACCAAACGTAGATCTACTCATAAATACATCAAGAATCGAAAAAAATGAAACATTTGGAATCCGTGACTACAAAATGTTATCCGTTCAAAAACAGTAAGGCTAACTGTTCACATTTTGTCGCAAAAAATTCACAAGTTTTGTTTGTCGAAATTCCGGCTCAAAATGAATATAGGTAATGTATATAGCACGGTGAGCACGAATATTACCGGTAGAATGCGTAAGAAAATCGTGGTTAGTGGAAATTTCGTATTTTGAAATTTTTCCACATTGTGTTTCGAACGTGGATTGTACGCGAACGAGGCGTCACATTTAAGCAAACCAAACGTGGATCTACTTATAAATACATTAAGAATCGAAAATAAATGAAACATTTGGAATCTGTGACTAAAAAATTTTATCCGTTCAAAAACAGTAAGGCTAACTGTTCACATTTTGTCGCAAAAAATTCACAAGTTTTTTTTTGTCGAAATTCCGGCTCAAAATAAATATAGGTAATGTATATAGCACGGTGAGCACGAATATTACCGGTAGAATGCGTAAGAAAATCGTGGTTAGTGGAAATTTCGTATTTTGAAATTTGGTCACATTGTGTTTCGAACGTGGATTGTACGCGAACGAGGCGTCACATTTAAGCAAAGCAAACGTAGATCTACTCATAAATACATTAAGAATCGAAAATAAATGAAACATTTGGAATCCGTGACTACAAAATTTTATCCGTTCAAAAACAGTAAGGCTAACCATCACATTTTTTCGCAAAAAATTCACAACTTATTTTTGTCAAAATTCCGGCTCACAAATGAATATAGGTAATGTATATAGCACGGTAATCACGAATATTATCGGTAGAATGCGTAAGAAAATCGTGGTTAGTGGAAATTTCGTATTTTGAAATTTGGTCACATTGTGTTTCGAACGTGGATTGTACGCGAACGAGGTGTCACATTGAAGCAAACCAAACGTAGATCTACTCATAAATACATTAAGAATCGAAAATAAATAAAACATTCGGAATCCGTGACTACAAAATTTTATCCGTTCAAAAACAGTAAGGCTAACCATCACGTTTTTTTCGCAAAAAATTCACAACCTTTTTTGTTGAAATTCCGGCTCAAAATGAATATAGGTAATGTATATAGCACGGTGAGCATGAATATTACCGGTAGAATGCGTAAGAAAATCGTGGTTAGTGGAAATTTCGTATTTTGAAATTTGGTCACATTGTGTTTCGAACGTGGATTGTACGCGAACCAGGCGTCACATTGAAGCAAACCAAACGTAGATCTACTCATAAATACATTAAGAATCGAAAATAAATGAAACATTTGGAATCTGTGACTACAAAATTTTATCCGTTCAAAAACAGTAAGGCTAACCATCACATTTTGTCGCAAAAAATTCACAAGTTTTTTTTGTCGAAATTCCGGCTCAAAATAAATATAGGTAATGTATATAGCACGGTGAGTACGAATATTACCGGTAGAATGCGTAAGAAAATCGTTGTTAGTAGAAATTTCGTATTTTGAAATTTGGCCACATTGTGTTTCGAACGTGGATTGTACGCGAACGAGGCGTCACATTGAAGCAACCCAAACGTAGGTCTACTCATAAATACATTAAGAATCGAAAATAAATGAAACATTCGGAATCCGTGACTACAAAATTTTATCCGTTCAAAAACCGTAAGGCTAACCATCACATTTTTTCGCAAAAAATTCACAACTTATTTTTGTCGAAATTCCGGCTCAAAATGAATATAGGTAATGTATATAGCACGGTGAGCACGAATATTACCGGTAGAATGCGTAAGAAAATCGTGGTTAGTGGAAATTTCGTATTTTGAAATTTGGTCACATTGTGTTTCGAACGTGGATTGTACGCGAACGAGGCGTCACATTGAAGCAAACCAAACGTAGATCTACTCATAAATACATTAAGAATCGAAAATAAATGAAACATTTGGAATCTGTGACTACAAAATTTTATCCGTTCAAAAACAGTAAGGCTAACCATCACATTTTGTCGCAAAAAATTCACAAGTTTTTTTTGTCGAAATTCCGGCTCAAAATAAATATAGGTAATGTATATAGCACGGTGAGTACGAATATTACCGGTAGAATGCGTAAGAAAATCGTTGTTAGTAGAAATTTCGTATTTTGAAATTTGGCCACATTGTGTTTCGAACGTGGATTGTACGCGAACCAGGCGTCACATTGAAGCAAACCAAACGTAGATCTACTCATAAATACATTAAGAATCGAAAATAAATGAAACATTTGGAATCCGTGACTACAAAATTTTATCCGTTCAAAAACAGTAAGGCTAACAATCACGATTTTTCGCAAAAAAATTCACAACTTTTTTTTGTCGAAATTCCGGCTCAAAATGAATATAGGTAATGTATATAGCACGGTGAGCACGAATATTACCGGTAGAATGCGTAAGAAAATCGTGGTTAGTGGAAATTTCGTATTTTGAAATTTGGTCACATTGTGTTTCGAACGTGGATTGTAGGCGAACGAGGTGTCACATTGAAGCAAACCAAACGTAGATCTACTCATAAATACATCAAGAATCGAAAAAAATGAAACATTTGGAATCCGTGACTACAAAATTTTATCCGTTCAAAAACAGTAAGGCTCATCACATCTTGTCGCAAAAAATTCACAAGTTTTTTTTGTCGAAATTCCGGCTCAAAATAAATATAGGTAATGTATATAGCACGGTGAGCACGAATATTACCGGTAGAATGCGTAAGAAAATCGTGGTTAGTGGAAATTTCGTATTTTGAAATTTGGTCACATTGTGTTTCGAACGTGGATTGTACGCGAACGAGGCGTCACATTTAAGCAAAGCAAACGTAGATCTACTCATAAATACATTAAGAATCGAAAATAAATGAAACATTTGGAATCCGTGACTACAAAATTTTATCCGTTCAAAAACAGTAAGGCATCACATTTTTTCGCAAAAAATTCACAACTTATTTTTGTCGAAATTCCGGCTCACAAATGAATATAGGTAATGTATATAGCACCGTAAGCACGAATATTATCGGTAGAATGCGTAAGAAAATCGAGGTTAGTGGAAATTTCGTATTTTGAAATTTGGTCACATTGTGTTTCGAACGTGGATTGTACGCGAACGAGGCGTCACATTTAAGCAAAGCAAACATAGATCTACTCATAAATACATTAAGAATCGAAAATAAATGAAACATTTGGAATCCGTGACTACAAAATTTTATCCGTTCAAAAACAGTAAGGCTAACCATCACGATTTTTCGCAAAAAATTCACAACCTTTTTTTGTCGAAATTCCGGCTCAAAATGAATATAGGTAATGTATATAGCACGGTGAGCACGAATATTACCGGTAGAATGCGTAAGAAAATCGTGGTTAGTGGAAATTTCGTATTCTGAAATTTGGTCACATTGTGTTTCGAACGTGGATTGTACGCGAACGAGGTGTCACATTGAAGCAAACCAAACGTAGATCTACTCATAAATACATTAAGAATCGAAAATAAATGAAACATTTGGAATCCGTGACTACAAAATTTTATCCGTTCAAAAACAGTAGGGCTAACCATCACGATTTTTCGCAAAAAATTCACAACTTTTTTTTGTCGAAATTCCGGCTCAAAATGAATATAGATAATGTATATAGCACGGTAAGCACGAAATTATCGGTAGAATGCGTAAGAAAATCGTGGTTAGTGGAAATTTCGTATTTTGAAATTTGGCCACATTGTGTTTCGAACGTGGATTGTACGCGAACGAGGCGTCACATTGAAGCAAACCAAACGTAGATCTACTCATAAATACATTAAGAATCGAAAATAAATCAAACATTCGGAATCCGTGACTACAAAATTTTATCCGTTCAAAAACAGTAAGGCTAACCATCACGATTTTTCGCAAAAAAATTCACAACTTTTTTTTGTCGAAATTCCGGCTCAAAATGAATATAGGTAATGTATATAGCACGGTGAGCACGAATATTACCGGTAGAATGCGTAAGAAAATCGTGGTTAGTGGAAATTTCGTATTTTGAAATTTGGTCACATTGTGTTTCGAACGTGGATTGTACGCGAACCAGGCGTCACATTGAAGCAAACCAAACGTAGATCTACTCATAAATACATTAAGAATCGAAAATAAATGAAACATTCGGAATCCGTGACTACAAAATTTTATCCGTTCAAAAACAGTAGGGCTAACCATCACGATTTTTCGCAAAAAATTCACAACTTTTTTTTGTCGAAATTCCGGCTCAAAATGAATATAGGTAATGTATATAGCACGGTGAGCACGAATATTACCGGTAGAATGCGTAAAAAAATCGTTGTTAGTGGAAATTTCGTATTTTGAAATTTGGTCACATTGTGTTTCGAACGTGGATTGTACGCGAACCAGGCGTCACATTGAAGCAAACCAAACGTAGATCTACTCATAAATACATTAAGAATCGAAAATAAATGAAACATTTGGAATCCGTGACTACAAAATTTTATCCGTTCAAAAACAGTAAGGCTAACAATCACGATTTTTCGCAAAAAAATTCACAACTTTTTTTTGTCGAAATTCCGGCTCAAAATGAATATAGGTAATGTATATAGCACGGTGAGCACGAATATTACCGGTAGAATGCGTAAGAAAATCGTGGTTAGTGGAAATTTCGCATTTTGAAATTTGGTCACATTGTGTTTCGAACGTGGATTGTACGCAAACGAGGTGTCACATTGAAGCAAACCAAACGTAGATCTACTCATAAATACATTAAGAATCGAAAATAAATGAAACATTCGGAATCCGTGACTACAAAATTTTATCCGTTCAAAAACAGTAAGGCTAACCATCACGATTTTTCGCAAAAAATTCACAACTTTTTTTTGTCGAAATTCCGGCTCAAAATGAATATAGGTAATGTATATAGCACGGTGAGCACGAATATTACCGGTAGAATGCGTAAGAAAATCGTGTTTAGTGGAAATTTCGTATTTTGAAATTTGGTCACATTGTGTTTCGAACGTGGATTGTAGGCGAACGAGGCGACATATTGAAGTAAACCAAACGTAGATCTACTCATAAATACATTAAGAATCGAAAAAAAATGAAACATTTGGAATCCGTGACTACAAAATTTTATCCGTTCAAAAACAGTAAGGCTAACCATCACGATTTTTCGCAAAAAATTCACAACTTTTTTTTGTCGAAATTCCGGCTCAAAATGAATATAGGCAATGTATATAGCACGGTGAGCACGAATATTACCGGTAGAATGCGTAAGAAAATCGTGGTTAGTGGAAATTTCGTATTTTGAAATTTGGTCACATTGTGTTTCGAACGTGGATTGTAGGCGAACGAGGCGACATATTGAAGTAAACCAAACGTAGATCTACTCATAAATACATTAAGAATCGAAAATAAATGAAACATTTGAAATCCGTGACTACAAAATTTTATCCGTTCAAAAACAGTAAGGCTAACCATCACGATTTTTCGCAAAAAATTCACAACTTTTTTTTGTCGAAATTCCGGCTCAAAATGAATATAGGTAATGTATATAGCACGGTGAGCACGGATATTACCGGTAGAATGCGTAAGAAAATCGTGGTTAGTGGAAATTTCGTATTTTGAAATTTGGTCACATTGTGTTTCGAACGTGGATTGTAGGCGAACGAGGCGACATATTGAAGTAAACCAAACGTAGATCTACTCATAAATACATTAAGAATCGAAAATAAATGAAACATTCGGAATCCGTGACTACAAAATTTTATCCGTTCAAAAACAGTAAGGCTAACCATCTCATTTTGTCGCAAAAAATTCACAAGTTTTTTTTGTCGAAATTCCGGCTCAAAATAAATATAGGTAATGTATATAGCACGGTGAGCACGAATATTACCGGTAGAATGCGTAAGAAAATCGTGGTTAGTGGAAATTTCGTATTTTGAAATTTGGTCACATTGTGTTTCGACCGTGGATTGTACGCGAACGAGGTGTCACATTGAAGCAACCCAAACGTAGATCTACTCATAAATACATCAAGAATCGAAAAAAATGAAACATTTGGAATCCGTGACTACAAAATGTTATCCGTTCAAAAACAGTAAGGCTAACTGTTCACATTTTGTCGCAAAAAATTCACAAGTTTTGTTTGTCGAAATTCCGGCTCAAAATGAATATAGGTAATGTATATAGCACGGTGAGCACGAATATTACCGGTAGAATGCGTAAGAAAATCGTGGTTAGTGGAAATTTCGTATTTTGAAATTTTTCCACATTGTGTTTCGAACGTGGATTGTACGCGAACGAGGCGTCACATTTAAGCAAACCAAACGTGGATCTACTCATAAATACATTAAGAATCGAAAATAAATGAAACATTTGGAATCTGTGACTAAAAAATTTTATCCGTTCAAAAACAGTAAGGCTAACCATCACATTTTTTCGCAAAAAATTCACAACTTATTTTTGTCGAAATTCCGGCTCACAAATGAATATAGGTAATGTATATAGCACGGTAAGCAGGAATATTATCGGTAGAATGCGTAAGAAAATCGTGGTTAGTGGAAATTTCGTATATTGAAATTTGGTCACATTGTGTTTCGACCGTGGATTGTGCGCGAACGAGGTGTCACATTGAAGCAAACCAAACGTAGATCTACTCATAAATACATCAAGAATCGAAAAAAAATGAAACATTTGGAATCCGTGACTACAAAATTTTATCCGTTCAAAAACAGTAAGGCTAGCCATCACGATTTTTCGCAAAAAATTCACAACTTTTTTTTGTCGAAATTCCGGCTCAAAATGAATATAGGCAATGTATATAGCACGGTGAGCACGAATATTACCGGTAGAATGCGTAAGAAAATCGTGGTTAGTGGAAATTTCGTATTTTGAAATTTGGTCACATTGTGTTTCGAACGTGGATTGTAGGCGAACGAGGCGACATATTGAAGTAAACCAAACGTAGATCTACTCATAAATACATTAAGAATCGAAAATAAATGAAACATTTGAAATCCGTGACTACAAAATTTTATCCGTTCAAAAACAGTAAGGCTAACCATCACGATTTTTCGCAAAAAATTCACAACTTTTTTTTGTCGAAATTCCGGCTCAAAATGAATATAGGTAATGTATATAGCACGGTGAGCACGGATATTACCGGTAGAATGCGTAAGAAAATCGTGGTTAGTGGAAATTTCGTATTTTGAAATTTGGTCACATTGTGTTTCGAACGTGGATTGTAGGCGAACGAGGCGACATATTGAAGTAAACCAAACGTAGATCTACTCATAAATACATTAAGAATCGAAAATAAATGAAACATTCGGAATCCGTGACTACAAAATTTTATCCGTTCAAAAACAGTAAGGCTAACCATCTCATTTTGTCGCAAAAAATTCACAAGTTTTTTTTGTCGAAATTCCGGCTCAAAATAAATATAGGTAATGTATATAGCACGGTGAGCACGAATATTACCGGTAGAATGCGTAAGAAAATCGTGGTTAGTGGAAATTTCGTATTTTGAAATTTGGTCACATTGTGTTTCGACCGTGGATTGTACGCGAACGAGGTGTCACATTGAAGCAACCCAAACGTAGATCTACTCATAAATACATCAAGAATCGAAAAAAATGAAACATTTGGAATCCGTGACTACAAAATGTTATCCGTTCAAAAACAGTAAGGCTAACTGTTCACATTTTGTCGCAAAAAATTCACAAGTTTTGTTTGTCGAAATTCCGGCTCAAAATGAATATAGGTAATGTATATAGCACGGTGAGCACGAATATTACCGGTAGAATGCGTAAGAAAATCGTGGTTAGTGGAAATTTCGTATTTTGAAATTTTTCCACATTGTGTTTCGAACGTGGATTGTACGCGAACGAGGCGTCACATTTAAGCAAACCAAACGTGGATCTACTCATAAATACATTAAGAATCGAAAATAAATGAAACATTTGGAATCTGTGACTAAAAAATTTTATCCGTTCAAAAACAGTAAGGCTAACCATCACATTTTTTCGCAAAAAATTCACAACTTATTTTTGTCGAAATTCCGGCTCACAAATGAATATAGGTAATGTATATAGCACGGTAAGCAGGAATATTATCGGTAGAATGCGTAAGAAAATCGTGGTTAGTGGAAATTTCGTATATTGAAATTTGGTCACATTGTGTTTCGACCGTGGATTGTGCGCGAACGAGGTGTCACATTGAAGCAAACCAAACGTAGATCTACTCATAAATACATCAAGAATCGAAAAAAAATGAAACATTTGGAATCCGTGACTACAAAATTTTATCCGTTTAAAAACAGTAAGGCTAACCATCACATTTTGTCGCAAAAAATTCACAAGTTTTTTTTTGTCGAAATTCCGGTTCAAAATAAATATAGGTAATGTATATAGCACGGTGAGCACGAATATTACCGGTAGAATGCGTAAGAAAATCGTGGTTAGTGGAAATTTCGTATTTTGAAATTTGGTCACATTGTGTTTCGAACGTGGATTGTACGCGAACGAGGCGTCACATTTAAGCAAAGCAAACGTAGATCTACTCATAAATACATTAAGAATCGAAAATAAATGAAACATTTGGAATCCGTGACTACAAAATTTTATCCGTTCAAAAACAGTAAGGCTAACCATCACATTTTGTCGCAAAAAATTCACAACTTATTTTTGTCAAAATTCCGGCTCACAAATGAATATAGGTAATGTATATAGCACGGTAATCACGAATATTATCGGTAGAATGCGTAAGAAAATCGTGGTTAGTGGAAATTTCGTATTTTGAAATTTGGTCACATTGTGTTTCGAACGTGGATTGTACGCGAACGAGGTGTCACATTGAAGCAAACCAAACGTAGATCTACTCATAAATACATTAAGAATCGAAAATAAATAAAACATTCGGAATCCGTGACTACAAAATTTTATCCGTTCAAAAACAGTAAGGCTAACCATCACGTTTTTTTCGCAAAAAATTCACAACCTTTTTTGTTGAAATTCCGGCTCAAAATGAATATAGGTAATGTATATAGCACGGTGAGCATGAATATTACTGGTAGAATGCGTAAGAAAATCGTTGTTAGTGGAAATTTCGTATTTTGAAATTTGGTCACATTGTGTTTCGAACGTGGATTGTACGCGAACCAGGCGTCACATTGAAGCAAACCAAACGTAGATCTACTCATAAATACATTAAGAATCGAAAATAAATGAAACATTTGGAATCTGTGACTACAAAATTTTATCCGTTCAAAAACAGTAAGGCTAACCATCACATTTTGTCGCAAAAAATTCACAAGTTTTTTTTGTCGAAATTCCGGCTCAAAATAAATATAGGTAATGTATATAGCACGGTGAGTACGAATATTACCGGTAGAATGCGTAAGAAAATCGTTGTTAGTAGAAATTTCGTATTTTGAAATTTGGCCACATTGTGTTTCGAACGTGGATTGTACGCGAACGAGGCGTCACATTGAAGCAACCCAAACGTAGGTCTACTCATAAATACATTAAGAATCGAAAATAAATGAAACATTCGGAATCCGTGACTACAAAATTTTATCCGTTCAAAAACCGTAAGGCTAACCATCACATTTTTTCGCAAAAAATTCACAAATTATTTTTGTCGAAATTCCGGCTCAAAATGAATATAGGTAATGTATATAGCACGGTGAGCACGAATATTACCGGTAGAATGCGTAAGAAAATCGTGGTTAGTGGAAATTTCGTATTTTGAAATTTGGTCACATTGTGTTTCGAACGTGGATTGTACGCGAACGAGGTGTCACATTGAAGCAAACCAAACGTAGATCTACTCATAAATACATTAAGAATCGAAAATAAATGAAACATTCGGAATCCGTGACTACAAAATGTTATCCGTTCAAAAACAGTAAGGCTAACCATCACGATTTTTCGCAAAAAAATTCACAACTTTTTTTTGTCGAAATTCCGGCTCAAAATGAATATAGGTAATGTATATAGCACGGTGAGCACGAATATTACCGGTAGAATGCGTAAGAAAATCGTGGTTAGTGGAAATTTCGTATTTTGAAATTTGGTCACATTGTGTTTCGAACGTGGATTGTAGGCGAACGAGGCGACATATTGAAGCAAACCAAACGTAGATCTACTCATAAATACATTAAGAATCGAAAATAAATGAAACATTTGGAATCCGTGACTACAAAATTTTATCCGTTCAAAAACAGTAAGGCTAACCATCACGTTTTTTTCGCAAAAAATTCACAGCTTTTTTTTTGTTGAAATTCCGGCTCAAAATGAATATAGGTAATGTATATAGCACGGTGAGCACGAATATTACCGGTAGAATGCGTAAGAAAATCGTGGTTAGTGGAAATTTCGTATTTTGAAATTTGGTCACATTGTGTTTCGACCGTGGATTGTACGCGAACGAGGTGTCACATTGAAGCAAACCAAACGTAGATCTACTCATAAATACATCAAGAATCGAAAAAAATGAAACATTTGGAATCCGTGACTACAAAATTTTATCCGTTCAAAAACAGTAAGGCTCATCACATCTTGTCGCAAAAAATTCACAAGTTTTTTTTGTCGAAATTCCGGCTCAAAATAAATATAGGTAATGTATATAGCACGGTGAGCACGAATATTACCGGTAGAATGCGTAAGAAAATCGTGGTTAGTGGAAATTTCGTATTTTGAAATTTGGTCACATTGTGTTTCGAACGTGGATTGTACGCGGACGAGGCGTCACATTTAAGCAAAGCAAACGTAGATCTACTCATAAATACATTAAGAATCGAAAATAAATGAAACATTTGGAATCCGTGACTACAAAATTTTATCCGTTCAAAAACAGTAAGGCATCACATTTTTTCGCAAAAAATTCACAACTTATTTTTGTCGAAATTCCGGCTCACAAATGAATATAGGTAATGTATATAGCACCGTAAGCACGAATATTATCGGTAGAATGCGTAAGAAAATCGAGGTTAGTGGAAATTTCGTATTTTGAAATTTGGTCACATTGTGTTTCGAACGTGGATTGTACGCGAACGAGGCGTCACATTTAAGCAAAGCAAACGTAGATCTACTCATAAATACATTAAGAATCGAAAATAAATGAAACATTTGGAATCCGTGACTACAAAATTTTATCCGTTCAAAAACAGTAAGGCTAACCATCACATTTTTTCGCAAAAAATTCACAACTTATTTTTGTCGAAATTCCGGCTCACAAATGAATATAGGTAATGTATATAGCACGGTAAGCACGAATATTATCGGTAGAATGCGTAAGAAAATCGTGGTTAGTGGAAATTTCGTATTTTGAAATTTGGTCACATTGTGTTTTGAACGTGGATTGTACGCGAACCAGGCGTCACATTGAAGCAAACCAAACGTAGATCTACTCATAAATACATTAAGAATCGAAAATAAATGAAACATTCGGAATCCGTGACTACAAAATTTTATCCGTTCAAAAACAGTAAGGCTAACCATCACGATTTTTCGCAAAAAAATTCACAACTTTTTTTTGTCGAAATTCCGGCTCAAAATGAATATAGGTAATGTATATAGCACGGTGAGCACGAATATTACCGGTAGAATGCGTAAGAAAATCGTGGTTAGTGGAAATTTCGTATTTTGAAATTTGGTCACATTGTGTTTCGAACGTGGATTGTACGCGAACGAGGTGTCACATTGAAGCAAACCAAACGTAGATCTACTCATAAATACATTAAGAATCGAAAATAAATGAAACATTTGGAATCCGTGACTACAAAATTTTATCCGTTCAAAAACAGTAAGGCTAACCATCACATTTTTTCGCAAAAAATTCACAGTTTTTTTTTGTTGAAATTCTGGCTCAAAATGAATATAGGTAATGTATATAGCACGGTGAGCATGAATATTACCGGTAGAATGCGTAAGAAAATCGTGGTTAGTGGAAATTTCGTATTTTGAAATTTGGTCACATTGTGTTTCGAACGTGGATTGTACGTGAACCAGGCGGCACATTGAAGCAAACCAAACGTAGATCTACTCATAAATAGATTAAGAATCGAAAATAAATGAAACATTCGGAATCCGTGACTACAAAATTTTATCCGTTCAAAAACAGTAAGGCTAACCATCACGATTTTTCGCAAAAAAATTCACAACTTTTTTTTGTCGAAATTCCGGCTCAAAATGAATATAGGTAATGTATATAGCACGGTAAGCACGAATATTACCGGTAGAATGCGTAAGAAAATCGTGGTTAGTGGAAATTTCGTATTTTGAAATTTGGTCACATTGTGTTTCGAACGTGGATTGTACGCGAACGAGGTGTCACATTGAAGCAAACCAAACCAAACGTAGATCTACTCATAAATACATTAAGAATCGAAAATAAATGAAACATTTGGAATCCGTGACTACAAAATTTTATCCGTTCAAAAACAGTAAGGCTAACCATCACGATTTTTCGCAAAAAAATTCACAACTTTTTTTTGTCGAAATTCCGGCTCAAAATGAATATAGGTAGTGTATATAGCACGGTGAGCACGAATATTACCGGTAGAATGCGTAAGAAAATCGTGGTTAGTGGAAATTTCGTATTTTGAAATTTGGTCACATTGTGTTTCGAACGTGGATTGTACGCGAACCAGGCGTCACATTGAAGCAAACCAAACGTAGATCTACTCATAAATACATTAAGAATCGAAAATAAATGAAACATTCGGAATCCGTGACTACAAAATTTTATCCGTTCAAAAACAGTAAGGCTAACTAACCATCACGATTTTTCGCAAAAAATTCACAACCTTTTTTTGTCGAAATTCCGGCTCAAAATGAATATAGGTAATGTATATAGCACGGTGAGCACGAATATTACCGGTAGAATGCGTAAGAAAATCGTGGTTAGTGGAAATTTCGTATTCTGAAATTTGGTCACATTGTGTTTCGAACGTGGATTGTACGCGAACGAGGTGTCACATTGAAGCAAACCAAACGTAGATCTACTCATAAATACATTAAGAATCGAAAATAAATGAAACATTCGGAATCCGTGACTACAAAATTTTATCCGTTCAAAAACAGTAAGGCTAACCATCACGATTTATCGCAAAAAATTCACAACTTTTTTTGTCGAAATTCCGGCTCAAAATGAATATAGATAATGTATATAGCACGGTGAGCACGAAATTATCGGTAGAATGCGTAAGAAAATCGTGGTTAGTGGAAATTTCGTATTTTGAAATTTGGCCACATTGTGTTTCGAACGTGGATTGTACGCGAACGAGGCGTCACATTGAAGCAAACCAAACGTAGATCAACTCATAAATACATTAAGAATCGAAAATAAATGAAACATTCGGAATCCGTGACTACAAAATTTTATCCGTTCAAAAACAGTAAGGCTAACCATCACGATTTTTCGCAAAAAATTCACAACCTTTTTTTGTCGAAATTCCGGCTCAAAATGAATATAGGTAATGTATATAGCACGGTGAGCACGAATATTACCGGTAGAATGCGTAAGAAAATCGTGGTTAGTGGAAATTTCGTATTCTGAAATTTGGTCACATTGTGTTTCGAACGTGGATTGTACGCGAACGAGGTGTCACATTGAAGCAAACCAAACGTAGATCTACTCATAAATACATTAAGAATTGAAAATAAATGAAACATTCGGAATCCGTGACAACAAAATTTTATCCGTTCAAAAACAGTAAGGCTAACCATCACGATTTATCGCAAAAAATTCACAACTTTTTTTGTCGAAATTCCGGCTCAAAATGAATATAGATAATGTATATAGCACGGTGAGCACGAAATTATCGGTAGAATGCGTAAGAAAATCGTGGTTAGTGGAAATTTCGTATTTTGAAATTTGGTCACATTGTGTTTCGAACGTGGATTGTACGCGAACGAGGCGTCACATTGAAACAAACCAAACGTAGATCTACTCATATATACATTAAGAATTGAAAATAAATGAAACATTCGGAATCCGTGACTACAAAATTTTATCCGTTCAAAAACAGTAAAGCTAACCATCACGATTTTTCGCAAAAAATTCACAACTTTTTTTTGTCGAAATTCCGGCTCACAAATGAATATAGGTAATGTATATAGCACGGTGAGCACGAATATTACCGGTAGAATGCGTAAATTAATCGTGGTTAGTGGAAATTTCGTATTTTGAAATTTGGCCACATTGTGTTTCGAACGTGGATTGTACGCGAACCAGGCGTCACATTGAAGCAAACCAAACGTAGATCTACTCATAAATACATTAAGAATCGAAAATAAATGAAACATTTGGAATCCGTGACTACAAAATTTTATCCGTTCAAAAACAGTAAGGCTAACCATCACGATTTATCGCAAAAAATTCACAACTTTTTTTGTCGAAATTCCGGCTCAAAATGAATAAAGATAATGTATATAGCACGGTGAGCACGAAATTATCGGTAGAATGCGTAAGAAAATCGTGGTTAGTGGAAATTTCGTATTTTGAAATTTGGCCACATTGTGTTTCGAACGTGGATTGTACGCGAACGAGGCGTCACATTGAAGCAAACCAAACGTAGATCTACTCATATATACATTAAGAATCGAAAATAAATGAAACATTCGGAATCCGTGACTACAAAATTTTATCCGTTCAAAAACAGTAAGGCTAACCATCACGTTTTTTTCGCAAAAAATTCACAGCTTTTTTTTTGTTGAAATTCCGGCTTAAAATGAATATAGGTAATGTATATAGCACGGTGAGCACGAATATTACCGGTAGAATGCGTAAGAAAATCGTTGTTAGTAGAAATTTCGTATTTTGAAATTTGGTCACATTGTGTTTCGAACGTGGATTGTACACGAACCAGGCGTCACATTGAAGCAAACCAAACGTGGATCAACTCATAAATACATTAAGAATCGAAAATAAATGAAACATTCGGAATCCGTGACTACAAAATTTTATCCGTTCAAAAACAGTAAGGCTAACAATCACGATTTTTTCGCAAAAAATTCACAGTTTTTTTTTGTCGAAATTCCGGCTCAAAATGAATATAGGTAATGTATATAGCAAGGTGAGCACGAATATTACCGGTAGAATGCGTAAGAAAATCGTGGTTAGTGGAAATTTCGTATTTTGAAATTTGGTCACATTGTGTTTCGAACGTGGATTGTACGCGAACGAGGCGTCACATTGAAGCAAACCAAACGTAGATCTACTCATATATACATTAAGAATTGAAAATAAATGAAACATTCGGAATCCGTGACTACAAAATTTTATCCGTTCAAAAACAGTAAGGCTAACCATCACGATTTTTCGCAAAAAATTCACAACTTTTTTTTGTCGAAATTCCGGCTCACAAATGAATATAGGTAATGTATATAGCACGGTGAGCACGAATATTACCGGTAGAATGCGTAAGAAAATCGTTGTTAGTGGTAATTTCGTATTTTGAAATTTGGTCACATTGTGTTTCGAACGTGGATTGTACGCGAACCAGGCGTCACATTGAAGCAAACCAAACGTGGATCAACTCATAAATACATTAAGAATCGAAAATAAATGAAACATTCGGAATCCGTGACTACAAAATTTTATCCGTTCAAAAACAGTAAGGCTAGCCATCACGATTTTTCGCAAAAAAATTCACAACTTTTTTTTGTCGAAATTCCGGCTCAAAATGAATATAGGTAATGTATATAGCACGGTGAGCACGAATATTACCGGTAGAATGAGTAAGAAAATCGTGGTTAGTGGAAATTTCGTATTTTGAAATTTGGTCACATTGTGTTTCGAACGTGGATTGTACGCAAACGAGGCGTCACATTGAAGCAAACCAAACGTAGATCTACTCATAAATACATTAAGAATCGAAAATAAATGAAACATTCGGAATCCGTGACTACAAAATTTTATCCGTTCAAAAACAGTAAGGCTAACAATCACGATTTTTTCGCAAAAAATTCACAGCTTTTTTTTTGTCGAAATTCCGGCTCAAAATGAATATAGGTAATGTATATAGCAAGGTGAGCACGAATATTACCGGTAGAATGCGTAAGAAAATCGTTGTTAGTGGAAATTTCGTATTTTGAAATTTGGTCACATTGTGTTTCGAACGTGGATTGTACGCGAACCAGGCGTCACATTGAAGCAAACCAAACGTAGATCTACTCATATATACATTAAGAATCGAAAATAAATGAAACATTCGGAATCCGTGACTACAAAATTTTATCCGTTCAAAAACAGTAAGGCTAACCATCACGTTTTTTTCGCAAAAAATTCACAGCTTTTTTTTTGTTGAAATTCTGGCTCAAAATGAATATAGGTAATGTATATAGCACGGTGAGCACGAATATTACCGGTAGAATGCGTAAGAAAATCGTTGTTAGTAGAAATTTCGTATTTTGAAATTTGGTCACATTGTGTTTCGAACGTGGATTGTACGCGAAACAGGCGTCACATTGAAGCAAACCAAACGTAGATCTACTCATAAATACATTAAGAATCGAAAATAAATGAAACATTCGGAATCCGTGACTACAAAATTTTATCCGTTCAAAAACAGTAAGGCTAACCATCACGATTTTTCGCAAAAAATTCACAACTTTTTTTTGTCGAAATTCCGGCTCAAAATGAATATAGGTAATGTATATAGCACGGTGAGCACGAATATTACCGGTAGAATGCGTAAGAAAATCGTTGTTAGTGGAAATTTCGTATTTTGAAATTTGGTCACATTGTGTTTCGAACGTGGATTGTACGCGAACCAGGCGTCACATTGAAGCAAACCAAACGTAGATCTACTCATAAATACATTAAGAATCGAAAATAAATGAAACATTCGGAATCCGTGACTACAAAATTTTATCCGTTCAAAAACAGTAAGGCTAACAATCACGATTTTTTCGCAAAAAATTCACAGCTTTTTTTTTGTCGAAATTCCGGCTCAAAATGAATATAGGTAATGTATATAGCACGGTGAGCACGAATATTACCGGTAGAATGCGTAAGAAAATCGTTGTTAGTGGAAATTTCGTATTTTGAAATTTGGTCACATTGTGTTTCGAACGTGGATTGTACGCGAACCAGGCGTCACATTGAAGCAAACCAAACGTAGATCTACTCATATATACATTAAGAATCGAAAATAAATGAAACATTCGGAATCCGTGACTACAAAATTTTATCCGTTCAAAAACAGTAAGGCTAACCATCACGTTTTTTTCGCAAAAAATTCACAGTTTTTTTAGTTGAAATTCAAGCTCAAAATGAATATAGGTAATGTATATAGCACGGTGAGCACGAATATTACCGGTAGAATGCGTAAGAAAATCGAGGTTAGTGGAAATTTCGTATTTTGAAATTTGGTCACATTGTGTTTCGAACGTGGATTGTACGCGAACCAGGCGTCACATTGAAGCAAACCAAACGTAGATCTACTCATAAATACATTAAGAATCGAAAATAAATGAAACATTCGGAATCCGTGACTACAAAATGTTATCCGTTCAAAAACAGTAAGGCTAACCATCACGTTTTTTTCGCAAAAAATTCACAGCTTTTTTTTTGTTGAAATTCTGGCTCAAAATGAATATAGGCAATGTATATAGCACGGTGAGCACGAATATTACCGGTAGAATGCGTAAGAAAATCGTGGTTAGTGGAAATTTCGCATTTTTAAATTTGGCCACATTGTGTTTCGAACGTGGATTGTACGCGAACCAGGCGTCACATTGAAGCAAACCAAACGTAGATCTACTCATAAATACATTAAGAATCGAAAATAAATGAAACATTCGGAATCCGTGACTACAAAATTTTATCCGTTCAAAAACAGTAAGGCTAACCATCACGATTTTTCGCAAAAAATTCACAACTTTTTTTGTCGAAATTCCGGCTCAAAATGAATATAGATAATGTATATAGCACGGTGAGCACGAAATTATCGGTAGAATGCGTAAGAAAATCGTGGTTAGTGGAAATTTCGTATTTTGAAATTTGGCCACATTGTGTTTCGAACGTGGATTGTACGCGAACGAGGCGTCACATTGAAGCAAACCAAACGTAGATCTACTCATATATACATTAAGAATCGAAAATAAATGAAACATTCGGAATCCGTGACTACAAAATTTTATCCGTTCAAAAACAGTAAGGCTAACCATCACGTTTTTTTCGCAAAAAATTCACAGCTTTTTTTTTGTTGAAATTCCGGCTTAAAATGAATATAGGTAATGTATATAGCACGGTGAGCACGAATATTACCGGTAGAATGCGTAAGAAAATCGTTGTTAGTAGAAATTTCGTATTTTGAAATTTGGTCACATTGTGTTTCGAACGTGGATTGTACACGAACCAGGCGTCACATTGAAGCAAACCAAACGTGGATCAACTCATAAATACATTAAGAATCGAAAATAAATGAAACATTCGGAATCCGTGACTACAAAATTTTATCCGTTCAAAAACAGTAAGGCTAACAATCACGATTTTTTCGCAAAAAATTCACAGTTTTTTTTTGTCGAAATTCCGGCTCAAAATGAATATAGGTAATGTATATAGCAAGGTGAGCACGAATATTACCGGTAGAATGCGTAAGAAAATCGTGGTTAGTGGAAATTTCGTATTTTGAAATTTGGTCACATTGTGTTTCGAACGTGGATTGTACGCGAACGAGGCGTCACATTGAAGCAAACCAAACGTAGATCTACTCATATATACATTAAGAATTGAAAATAAATGAAACATTCGGAATCCGTGACTACAAAATTTTATCCGTTCAAAAACAGTAAGGCTAACCATCACGATTTTTCGCAAAAAATTCACAACTTTTTTTTGTCGAAATTCCGGCTCACAAATGAATATAGGTAATGTATATAGCACGGTGAGCACGAATATTACCGGTAGAATGCGTAAGAAAATCGTTGTTAGTGGTAATTTCGTATTTTGAAATTTGGTCACATTGTGTTTCGAACGTGGATTGTACGCGAACCAGGCGTCACATTGAAGCAAACCAAACGTGGATCAACTCATAAATACATTAAGAATCGAAAATAAATGAAACATTCGGAATCCGTGACTACAAAATTTTATCCGTTCAAAAACAGTAAGGCTAGCCATCACGATTTTTCGCAAAAAAATTCACAACTTTTTTTTGTCGAAATTCCGGCTCAAAATGAATATAGGTAATGTATATAGCACGGTGAGCACGAATATTACCGGTAGAATGAGTAAGAAAATCGTGGTTAGTGGAAATTTCGTATTTTGAAATTTGGTCACATTGTGTTTCGAACGTGGATTGTACGCAAACGAGGCGTCACATTGAAGCAAACCAAACGTAGATCTACTCATAAATACATTAAGAATCGAAAATAAATGAAACATTTGGAATCCGTGACTACAAATTTTTATCCGTTCAAAAACAGTAAGGCTAACCATCACGATTTTTCGCAAAAAATTCACAACTTTTTTTTGTCGAAATTCCGGCTCACAATGAATATAGGTAATGTATATAGCACGGTGAGCACGAATATTACCGGTAGAATGCGTAAGAAAATCGTTGTTAGTGGAAATTTCGTATTTTGAAATTTGGTCACATTGTGTTTCGAACGTGGATTGTACGCGAACCAGGCGTCACATTGAAGCAAACCAAACGTAGATCAACTCATAAATACATTAAGAATCGAAAATAAATGAAACATTCGGAATCCGTGACTACAAAATTTTATTCGTTCAAAAACAGTAAGGCTAACAATCACGATTTTTTCGCAAAAAATTCACAACCTTTTTTTGTCGAAATTCCGGCTCAAAATGAATATAGGTAATGTATATAGCAAGGTGAGCACGAATATTACCGGTAGAATGCGTAAGAAAATCGTGGTTAGTGGAAATTTCGTATTTTGAAATTTGGTCACATTGTCTTTCGAACGTGGATTGTACGCGAACGAGGCGTCACATTGAAGCAAACCAAACGTAGATCTACTCATATATACATTAAGAATTGAAAATAAATGAAACATTCGGAATCCGTGACTACAAAATTTTATCCGTTCAAAAACAGTAAGGCTAACCATCACGATTTTTCGCAAAAAATTCACAACTTTTTTTTGTCGAAATTCCGGCTCAAAATGAATATAGGTAATGTATATAGCACGGTGAGCACGAATATTACCGGTAGAATGCGTAAGAAAATCGTTGTTAGTGGAAATTTCGTATTTTGAAATTTGGTCACATTGTGTTTCAAACGTGGATTGTACGCGAACCAGGCGTCACATTGAAGCAAACCAAACGTAGATCAACTCATAAATACATTAAGAATCGAAAATAAATGAAACATTCGGAATCCGTGACTACAAAATTTTATCCGTTCAAAAACAGTAAGGCTAACAATCACGATTTTTTCGCAAAAAATTCACAGCTTTTTTTTTGTTGAAATTCTGGCTCAAAATGAATATAGGTAATGTATATAGCAAGGTGAGCACGAATATTACCGGTAGAATGCGTAAGAAAATCGTGGTTGGTGGAAATTTCGTATTTTGAAATTTGGTCACATTGTGTTTCGAACGTGGATTGTACGCGAACCAGGCGTCACATTGAAGCAAACCAAACGTAGATCTACTCATATATACATTAAGAATCGAAAATAAATGAAACATTCGGAATCCGTGACTACAAAATTTTATCCGTTCAAAAACAGTAAGGCTAACCATCACGATTTTTTCGCAAAAAATTCACAGCTTTTTTTTTGTTGAAATTCCGGCTCAAAATGAATATAGGTAATGTATATAGCACGGTGAGCACGAATATTACCGGTAGAATGCGTAAGAAAATCGTGGTTAGTGGAAATTTCATATTCTGAAATTTGGTCATATTCGGAATCCGTGACTACAAAATTTTATCCGTTCAAAAACAGTAAGGCTAACCATCACGATTTTTCGCAAAAAATTCACAACTTTTTTTTGTCGAAATTCCGGCTCAAAATGAATATAGATAATGTATATAGCACGGTGAGCACGAAATTATCGGTAGAATGCGTAAGAAAATCGTGGTTAGTGGAAATTTCGTATTTTGAAATTTGGCCACATTGTGTTTCGAACGTGGATTGTACGCGAACGAGGCGTCACATTGAAGCAAACCAAACGTAGATCTACTCATATATACATTAAGAATCGAAAATTAATGGAACATTCGGAATCCGTGACTACAAAATTTTATCCGTTCAAAAACAGTAAGGCTAACCATCACGTTTTTTCGCAAAAAATTCACAACTTTTTTTTGTCGAAATTCCGGCTCAAAATGAATATAGATAATGTATATAGCACGGTGAGCACAAAATTATCGGTAGAATGCGTAAGAAAATCGTGGTTAGTGGAAATTTCGTATTTTGAAATTTGGCCACATTGTGTTTCGAACGTGGATTGTACGCGAACGAGGCGTCACATTGAAGCAAACTAAACGTAGATCTACTCATATATACATTAAGAATCGAAAATTAATGGAACATTCGGAATCCGTGACTACAAAATTTTATCCGTTCAAAAACAGTAAGGCTAACCATCACGTTTTTTTCGCAAAAAATTCACAGCTTTTTTTTTGTCGAAATTCCGGCTTAAAATGAATATAGGTAATGTATATAGCACGGTGAGCACGAATATTACCGGTAGAATGCGTAAGAAAATCGTTGTTAGTAGAAATTTCGTATTTTGAAATTTGGTCACATTGTGTTTCGAACGTGGATTGTACGCGAAACAGGCGTCACATTGAAGCAAACCAAACGTAGATCTACTCATAAATACATTAAGAATCGAAAATAAATGAAACATTCGGAATCCGTGACTACAAAATTTTATCCGTTCAAAAACAGTAAGGCTAACCATCACGATTTTTCGCAAAAAATTCACAACTTTTTTTGTCGAAATTCCGGCTCAAAATGAATATAGGTAATGTATATAGCACGGTGAGCACGAATATTACCGGTAGAATGCGTAAGAAAATCGTGGTTAGTGGAAATTTCGTATTTTGAAATTTGGTCACATTGTGTTTCGAACGTGGATTGTACGCGAACCAGGCGTCACATTGAAGCAAACCAAACGTAGATCAACTCATAAATACATTAAGAATCGAAAATAAATGAAACATTCGGAATCCGTGACTACAAAATTTTATCCGTTCAAAAACAGTAAGGCTAAGTAAACCAAACGTAGATCTACTCATAAATACATTAAGAATCGAAAATAAATGAAACATTCGGAATCCGTGACTACAAAATTTTATCCGTTCAAAAACAGTAAGGCTAACCATCACGATTTTTTCGCAAAAAATTCACAGTTTTTTTTTTGTCGAAATTCCGGCTCAAAATGAATATAGGTAATGTATATAGCAAGGTGAGCACGAATATTACCGGTAGAATGCGTAAGAAAATCGTGGTTAGTGGAAATTTCGTATTTTGAAATTTGGTCACATTGTGTTTCGAACGTGGATTGTACGCGAACCAGGCGTCACATTGAAGCAAACCAAACGTAGATCTACTCATATATACATTAAAAATTGAAAATAAATGAAACATTCGGAATCCGTGACTACAAAATTTTATCCGTTCAAAAACAGTAAGGCTAACCATCACGATTTTTCGCAAAAAATTCACAACCTTTTTTTGTCGAAATTCCGGCTCAAAATGAATATAGGTAATGTATATAGCACGGTGAGCACGAATATTACCGGTAGAATGCGTAAGAAAATCGTTGTTAGTGGAAATTTCGTATTTTGAAATTTGGTCACATTGTGTTTCGAACGTGGATTGTACGCGAACGAGGCGTCACATTGAAGCAAACCAAACGTAGATCAACTCATAAATACATTAAGAATCGAAAATAAATGAAACATTCGGAATCCGTGACTACAAAATTTTATCCGTTCAAAAACAGTAAGGCTAACCATCACGATTTTTCGCAAAAAATTCACAACCTTTTTTTGTCGAAATTCCAGCTCAAAATGAATATATTTAATGTATATAGCACGGTGAGCACGAATATTACCGGTAGAATGCGTAAGAAAATCGTGGTTAGTGGAAATTTCGTATTTTGAAATTTGGCCACATTGTGTTTCGAACGTGGATTGTACGCGAACCAGGCGTCACATTGAAGCAAACTAAACGTAGATCTACCCATAAATACATTAAGAATCGAAAATAAATGAAACATTTGGAATCCGTGACTACAAAATTTTATCCGTTCAAAAACAGTAAGGCTAGCCATCACGATTTTTCGCAAAAAAATTCACAACTTTTTTTTGTCGAAATTCCGGCTCAAAATGAATATAGGTAATGTATATAGCATGGTGAGCACGAATATTACCGGTAGAATGAGTAAGAAAATCGTGGTTAGTGGAAATTTCGTATTTTGAAATTTGGTCACATTGTGTTTCGAACGTGGATTGTACGCAAACGAGGCGTCACATTGAAGCAAACCAAACGTAGATCTACTCATAAATACATTAAGAATCGAAAATAAATGAAACATTTGGAATCCGTGACTACAAATTTTTATCCGTTCAAAAACAGTAAGGCTCATCACGATTTTTCGCAAAAAATTCACAACCTTTTTTTTTCGAAATTCTGGCTCAAAATGAATATAGGTAATGTATATAGCACGGTGAGCACGAATATTACCGGTAGAATGCGTAAGAAAATCGTGGTTAGTGGAAATTTCGTATTTTGAAATTTGGTCACATTGTGTTTCGAACGTGGATTGTACGCGAACGAGGTGTCACATTGAAGCAAACCAAACGTAGATCTACTCATAAATACATTAAGAATCGAAAATAAATGAAACATTCGGAATCCGTGACTACAAAATTTTATCCGTTCAAAAACAGTAAGGCTAACCATCACGATTTTTCGCAAAAAATTCACAACCTTTTTTTGTCGAAATTCCGGCTCAAAATGAATATAGGTAATGTATATAGCACGGTGAGCACGAATATTACCGGTAGAATGCGTAAGAAAATCGTTGTTAGTGGAAATTTCGTATTTTGAAATTTGGTCACATTGTGTTTCGAACGTGGATTGTACGCGAACCAGGCGTCACATTGAAGCAAACCAAACGTAGATCTACTCATAAATACATTAAGAATCGAAAATAAATGAAACATTCGGAATCCGTGACTACAAAATTTTATCCGTTCAAAAACAGTAAGGCTAACCATCACGTTTTTTTCGCAAAAAATTCACAGCTTTTTTTTTGTCGAAATTCTGGCTCAAAATGAATATAGGCAATGTATATAGCACGGTGAGCACGAATATTATCGGTAGAATGCGTAAGAAAATCGTGGTTAGTGGAAATTTCGCATTTTTAAATTTGGCCACATTGTGGTTCGAACGTGGATTGTACGCGAACCAGGCGTCACATTGAAGCAAACCAAACGTAGATCTACTCATAAATACATTAAGAATCGAAAATAAATGAAACATTTGGAATCCGTGACTGCAAAATTTTATCCGTTCAAAAACAGTAAGGCTAACCATCACGATTTTTCGCAAAAAATTCACAACCTTTTTTTGTCGAAATTCCGGCTCAAAATGAATATAGGTAATGTATATAGCACGGTGAGCACGAATATTACCGGTAGAATGCGTAAGAAAATCGTTGTTAGTGGAAATTTCGTATTTTGAAATTTGGTCACATTGTGTTTCGAACGTGGATTGTACGCGAACCAGGCGTCACATTGAAGCAAACCAAACGTAGATCTACTCATAAATACATTAAGAATCGAAAATAAATGAAACATTCGGAATCCGTGACTACAAAATTTTATCCGTTCAAAAACAGTAAGGCACATCACGTTTTTTTCGCAAAAAATTCACAGTTTTTTTAGTTGAAATTCCGCCTCAAAATGAATATAGATAATGTATATAGCACGGTGAGCACGAATATTACCGGTAGAATGCGTAAGAAACTCGTGGTTAGTGGAAATTTCGTATTTTGAAATTTGGCAACATTGTGTTTCGAACGTGGATTGTACGCGAACGAGGTGTCACATTGAAGCAAACCAAACGTAGATCTACTCATAAATACATTAAGAATCGAAAATAAATGAAACATTCGGAATCCGTGACTACAAAATTTTATCCGTTCAAAAACAGTAAGGCTAACCATCACGATTTTTCGCAAAAAATTCACAACCTTTTTTTGTCGAAATTCCGGCTCAAAATGAATATAGGTAATGTATATAGCACGGTGAGCACGAATATTACCGGTAGAATGCGTAAGAAAATCGAGGTTAGTGGAAATTTCGTATTTTGAAATTTGGCCACATTGTGTTTCGAACGTGGATTGTACGCGAACGAGGTGTCACATTGAAGCAAACCAAACGTAGATCTACTCATAAATACATTAAGAATCGAAAATAAATGAAACATTCGGAATCCGTGACTACAAAATTTTATCCGTTCAAAAACAGTAACAATTCCCATGTAAAATTGCACGCTGAATCCGAATATGTAAGTGGTTTTTCGCTACGACCATTATTAAGGCTAACCATCACGTTTTTTCGCAAAAAATTCACAGCTTTTTTTTTGTTGAAATTCCGGCTCAAAATGAATATAGGTAATGTATATAGCACGGTGAGCACGAATATTACCGGTAGAATGCGTAAGAAAATCGAGGTTAGTGGAAATTTCGTATTTTGAAATTTGGTCACATTGTGTTTCGAACGTGGATTGTACGCGAACCAGGCGTCACATTGAAGCAAACCAAACGTAGATCTACTCATAAATACATTAAGAATCGAAAATAAATGAAACATTCGGAATCCGTGACTACAAAATTTTATCCGTTCAAAAACAGTAAGGCTAACCATCACGTTTTTTCGCAAAAAATTCACAGCTTTTTTTTTTGTTGAAATTCCGGCTCAAAATGAATATAGGTAATGTATATAGCACGGTGAGCACGAATATTACCGGTAGAATGCGTAAGAAAATCGAGGTTAGTGGAAATTTCGTATTTTGAAATTTGGTCACATTGTGTTTCGAACGTGGATTGTACGCGAACCAGGCGTCACATTGAAGCAAACCAAACGTAGATCTACTCATAAATACATTAAGAATCGAAAATAAATGAAACATTCGGAATCCGTGACTACAAAATTTTATCCGTTCAAAAACAGTAAGGCTAACCATCACGTTTTTTTCGCAAAAAATTCACAGTTTTTTAGTTGAAATTCAAGCTCAAAATGAATATAGGTAATGTATATAGCACGGTGAGCACGAATATTACCGGTAGAATGCGTAAGAAAATCGAGGTTAGTGGAAATTTCGTATTTTGAAATTTGGTCACATTGTGTTTCGAACGTGGATTGTACGCGAACCAGGCGTCACATTGAAGCAAACCAAACGTAGATCTACTCATAAATACATTAAGAATCGAAAATAAATGAAACATTCGGAATCCGTGACTACAAAATGTTATCCGTTCAAAAACAGTAAGGCTAACCATCACGTTTTTTTCGCAAAAAATTCACAGCTTTTTTTTTGTTGAAATTCTGGCTCAAAATGAATATAGGCAATGTATATAGCACGGTGAGCACGAATATTACCGGTAGAATGCGTAAGAAAATCGTGGTTAGTGGAAATTTCGCATTTTTAAATTTGGCCACATTGTGTTTCGAACGTGGATTGTACGCGAACCAGGCGTCACATTGAAGCAAACCAAACGTAGATCTACTCATAAATACATTAAGAATCGAAAATAAATGAAACATTCGGAATCCGTGACTACAAAATTTTATCCGTTCAAAAACAGTAAGGCTAACATCACGTTTTTTTCGCAAAAAATTCACAGCTTTTTTTTTGTCGAAATTCTGGCTCAAAATGAATATAGGCAATGTATATAGCACGGTGAGCACGAATATTATCGGTAGAATGCGTAAGAAAATCGTGGTTAGTGGGAATTTCGCATTTTTAAATTTGGCCACATTGTGGTTCGAACGTGGATTGTACGCGAACCAGGCGTCACATTGAAGCAAACCAAACGTAGATCTACTCATAAATACATTAAGAATCGAAAATAAATGAAACATTTGGAATCCGTGACTACAACATTTTATCCGTTCAAAAACAGTAAGGTAACCATCACGATTTTTCGCAAAAAAATTCACAACTTTTTTTTGTCGAAATTCCGGCTCAAAATGAATATAGGTAATGTATATAGCACGGTGAGCACGAATATTACCGGTAAATTGCGTAAGAAAATCGTGGTTAGTGGAAATTTCGTATTTTGAAATTTGGTCACATTGTGTTTCGAACGTGGATTGTACGCGAACCAGGCGTCACATTGAAGCAAACCAAACGTAGATCTACTCATAAATACATTAAGAATCGAAAATAAATGAAACATTCGGAATCCGTGACTACAAAATTTTATCCGTTCAAGAACAGTAAGGCTAACCATCACGTTTTTTTATCAAAAAATTCACAGCTTTTTTTTGTTGAAATTCCGGCTCAAAATGAATAAAGGTAATGTATATAGCACGGTGAGCACGAATATTACCGGTAGAATGCGTAAGAAAATCGTGGTTAGTGGAAATTTCGCATTTTTAAATTTGGCCACATTGTGTTTCGAACGTGGATTGTACGCGAACCAGGCGTCACATTGAAGCAAACCAAACGTAGATCTACTCATAAATACATTAAGAATCGAAAATAAAGGAAACATTTGGAATCCGTGACTACAAAATTTTATCCGTTCAAAAACAGTAAGGCTAGCCATCACGATTTTTCGAATATAGGTTATGTATATAGCACGGTGAGCACGAATATTACCGGTAGAATGCGTAAGAAAATCGTGGTTAGTGGAAATTTCGTATTTTGAAATTTGGTCACATTGTGTTTCGAACGTGGATTGTACGCGAACGAGGTGTCACATTGAAGCAAACCAAACGTAGATCTACTCATAAATACATTAAGAATTGAAAATAAATGAAACATTCGGAATCCGTGACTACAAAATTTTATCCGTTCAAAAACAGTAAGGCTAGCCATCACGATTTTTCGCAAAAAAATTCACAACTTTTTTTTGTCGAAATTCCGGCTCAAAATGAATATAGGTAATGTATATAGCACGGTGAGCACGAATATTACCGGTAGAATGCGTAAGAAAATCGTGGTTAGTGGAAATTTCGTATTTTGAAATTTGGCCACATTGTGGTTCGAACGTGGATTGTACGCGAACGAGGTGTCACATTGAAGCAAACCAAACGTAGATCTACTCATAAATACATTAAGAATCGAAAATAAATGAAACATTTGGAATCCGTGACTACAAAATTTTATCCGTTCAAAAACAGTAAGGCTAACCATCACGATTTTTCGCAAAAAATTCACAACTTTTTTTGTCGAAATTCCGGCTCAAAATGAATATAGGTAATGTATATAGCACAGTGAGCGCGAATAATACCGGTAGAATGCGTAAGAAAATCGTGGTTAGTGGAAATTTCGTATTTTGAAATTTGGCCACATTGTGTTTCGAACGTGGATTGTACGCGAACGAGGTGTCACATTGAAGCAAACCAAACGTAGATCTACTCATAAATACATTAAGAATCGAAAATAAATGAAACATTCGGAATCCGTGACTACAAAATTTTATCCGTTCAAAAACAGTAAGGCTAACCATCACGATTTTTCGCAAAAAATTCACAACCTTTTTTTGTCGAAATTCCGGCTCAAAATGAATATAGGTAATGTATATAGCACGGTGAGCACGAATATTACCGGTAGAATGCGTAAGAAAATCGTGGTTAGTGGAAATTTCGTATTTTGAAATTTGGCCACATTGTGTTTCGAACGTGGATTGTACGCGAACGAGGTGTCACATTGAAGCAAACCAAACGTAGATCTACTCATAAATACATTAAGAATCGAAAATAAATGAAACATTCGGAATCCGTGACTACTAAATTTTATCCGTTCAAAAACAGTAAGGCTATCCATCACGTTTTTTCGCAAAAAATTCACAGCTTTTTTTTTGTTGAAATTCCGGCTCAAAATGAATATAGGTAATGTATATAGCACGGTGAGCACGAATATTACCGGTAGAATGCGTAAGAAAATCGAGGTTAGTGGAAATTTCGTATTTTGAAATTTGGTCACATTGTGTTTCGAACGTGGATTGTACGCGAACCAGGCGTCACATTGAAGCAAACCAAACGTAAAACTACTCATAAATACATTAAGAATCGAAAATAAATGAAACATTCGGAATCCGTGACTACAAAATGTTATCCGTTCAAAAACAGTAAGGCTAACCATCACGTTTTTTTCGCAAAAAAATCACAGCTTTTTTTTTGTTGAAATTCTTGCTCAAAATGAATAAAGGCAATGTATATAGCACGGTGAGCACGAATATTACCGGTAGAATGCGTAAGAAAATCGTGGTTAGTGGAAATTTCGCATTTTTAAATTTGGCCACATTGTGTTTCGAACGTGGATTGTACGCGAACCAGGCGTCACATTGAAGCAAACCAAACGTAGATCTACTCATAAATACATTAAGAATCTAAAATAAATGAAACATTTGGAATCCGTGACTACAAAATTTTATCCGTTCAAAAACAGTAAGGCTAACCATCACGTTTTTTTCGCAAAAAATTCACAGCTTTTTTTTTGTTGAAATTCTGGCTCAAAATGAATATAGGCAATGTATATAGCACGGTGAGCACGAATATTACCGGTAGAATGCGTAAGAAAATCGTGGTTAGTGGAAATTTCGCATTTTTAAATTTGGCCACATTGTGTTTCGAACGTGGATTGTACGCGAACCAGGCGTCACATTGAAGCAAACCAAATGTAGATCTACTCATAAATACATTAAGAATCGAAAATAAATGAAACATTTGGAATCCGTGACTACAAAATTTTATCCGTTCAAAAACAGTAAGGCTAACCATCACGATTTTTCGCAAAAAAATTCACAACTTTTTTTTGTCGAAATTCCGGCTCAAAATGAATATAGGTAATGTATATAGCACGGTGAGCACGAATATTACCGGTAGAATGCGTAAGAAAATCGTGGTTAGTGGAAATTTCGTATTTTGAAATTTGGTCACATTGTGTTTCGAACGTGGATTGTACGCGAACGAGGCGTACTCATAAATACATTAAGAATCGAAAATAAATGAAACATTCGGAATCCGTGACTACAAAATTTTATCCGTTCAAAAACAGTAAGGCTAACCATCACGTTTTTTTCGCAAAAAATTCACAGCTTTTTTTTTGTTGAAATTCTGGCTCAAAATGAATATAGGCATTGTATATAGCACGGTGAGCACGAATATTACCGGTAGAATGCGTAAGAAAATCGTGGTTAGTGGAAATTTCGCATTTTTAAATTTGGCCACATTGTGTTTCGAACGTGGATTGTACGTGAACCAGGCGTCACATTGAAGCAAACCAAATGTAGATCTACTCATATATACATTAAGAATCGAAAATAAATGAAACATTTGGAATCCGTGACTACAAAATTTTATCCGTTCAAAAACAGTAAGGCTAACCATCACGATTTTTCGCAAAAAAATTCACAACTTTTTTTTGTCGAAATTCCGGCTCAAAATGAATATAGGTAATGTATATAGCACGGTGAGCACGAATATTACCGGTAGAATGCGTAAGAAAATCGTGGTTAGTGGAAATTTCGTATTTTGAAATTTGGTCACATTGTGTTTCGAACGTGGATTGTACGCGAACGAGGCGTACTCATAAATACATTAAGAATCGAAAATAAATGAAACATTCGGAACCCGTGACTACAAAATTTTATCCGTTCAAAAACAGTAAGGCTAACCATCACGTTTTTTTCGCAAAAAATTCACAGCTTTTTTTTTGTTGAAATTCCGGCTCAAAATGAATATAGGTAATGTATATAGCACGGTGAGCACGAATATTACCGGTAGAATGCGTAAGAAAATCGTGGTTAGTGGAAATTTCGCATTTTTAAATTTGGCCACATTGTGTTTCGAACGTGGATTGTACGCGAACCAGGCGTCACATTGAAGCAAAACAAATGTAGATCTACTCATAAATACATTAAGAATCGAAAATAAATGAAACATTTGGAATCCGTAACTACAAAATTTTATCCGTTCAAAAACAGTAAGGCTAACCATCACGATTTTTCGCAAAAAAATTCACAACTTTTTTTTTGTCGAAATTCCGGCTCAAAATGCATATAGGTAATGTATATAGCACGGTGAGCACGAATATTACCGGTAGAATGCGTAAGAAAATCGTGGTTAGTGGAAATTTCGTATTTTGAAATTTGGTCACATTGTGTTTCGAACGTGGATTGTACGCGAACGAGGCGTTACATTGAAGCAAACCAAACGTAGATCTACTCATAAATACATTAAGAATCGAAAATAAATGAAACATTCGGAATCAGTGACTACAAAATTTTATCCGTTCAAAAACAGTAAGGCTAACCATCACGTTTTTTTATCAAAAAATTCACAGCTTTTTTTTTGTTGAAATTCTGGCTCAAAATGAATAAAGGTAATGTATATAGCACGGTGAGCACGAATATTACCGGTAGAATGCGTAAGAAAATCGTGGTTAGTGGAAATTTCGTATTTTGAAATTTGGTCACATTGTGTTTCGAACGTGGATTGTACGCGAACGAGGCGTCACATTGAAGCAAACCAAACGTAGATCTACTCATAAATACATTAAGAATCGAAAATAAATGAAACATTCGGAATCCGTGACTACAAAATGTTATCCGTTCAAAAACAGTAAGGCTAACCATCACGTTTTTTCGCAAAAAATTCACAACTTTTTTTTTGTAGAAATTCCGGCTCTTAATGAATATAGGTAATGTATATAGCACGGTGAGCACGAATATTACCGGCAGAATGCGTAAGAAAATCGTGGTTAGTGGAAATTTCGTATTTTGAAATTTGGTCACATTGTGTTTCGAACGTGGATTGTACGCGAACGAGGCGTCACATTGAAGCAAACCAAACGTAGATCTACTCATAAATACATTAAGAATCGAAAATAAATGAAACATTTGGAATCCGTGACTACAAAATTTTATCCGTTCAAAAACAGTAAGGCTAACCATCACGATTTTTTCGCAAAAAATTCACAGCTTTTTTTTTGTCGAAATTCCGGCTCAAAATGAATATAGGTAATGTATATAGCACGGTGAGCACAAATATTACCGGCAGAATGCGTAAGAAAATCGTGGTTAGTGGAAATTTCGTATTTTGAAATTTGGTCACATTGTGTTTCGAACGTGGATTGTACGCGAACGAGGCGTCACATTGAAGCAAACCAAACGTAGATCTACTCATAAATACATTAAGAATCGAAAATAAATGAAACATTCGGAATCCGTGACTACAAAATGTTATCCTTTCAAAAACAGTAAGTCTTAACCATCACGTTTTTTTCGCAAAAAATTCACAACTTTTTTTTGTCGAAATTCCGGCTCAAAATGAATATAGGTAATGTATATAGCACGGTGAGCACGAATATTACCGGTAGAATGCGTAAGAAAATCGTGGTTTGTGGAAATTTCGTATTTTGAAATTTGGTCACATTGTGTTTCGAACGTGGATTGTACGCGAACGAGGCGTCACATTGAAGCAAACCAAACGTAGATCTACTCATAAATACATTAAGAATCGAAAATAAATGAAACATTCGGAATCCGTGACTACAAAATTTTATCCGTTCAAAAACAGTAAGGCTAACCATCACGATTTTTCGCAAAAAAATTCACAACTTTTTTTTGTCGAAATTCCGGCTCAAAATGAATATAGGTAATGTATATAGCACGGTGAGCACGAATATTACCGGTAGAATGCGTAAGAAAATCGTGGTTAGTGGAAATTTCGTATTTTGAAATTTGGTCACATTGTGTTTCGAACGTGGATTGTACGCGAACGAGGCGTACTCATAAATACATTAAGAATCGAAAATAAATGAAACATTCGGAACCCGTGACTACAAAATTTTATCCGTTCAAAAACAGTAAGGCTAACCATCACGTTTTTTTCGCAAAAAATTCACAGCTTTTTTTTTGTTGAAATTCCGGCTCAAAATGAATATAGGTAATGTATATAGCACGGTGAGCACGAATATTACCGGTAGAATGCGTAAGAAAATCGTGGTTAGTGGAAATTTCGCATTTTTAAATTTGGCCACATTGTGTTTCGAACGTGGATTGTACGCGAACCAGGCGTCACATTGAAGCAAAACAAATGTAGATCTACTCATAAATACATTAAGAATCGAAAATAAATGAAACATTTGGAATCCGTAACTACAAAATTTTATCCGTTCAAAAACAGTAAGGCTAACCATCACGATTTTTCGCAAAAAAATTCACAACTTTTTTTTTGTCGAAATTCCGGCTCAAAATGCATATAGGTAATGTATATAGCACGGTGAGCACGAATATTACCGGTAGAATGCGTAAGAAAATCGTGGTTAGTGGAAATTTCGTATTTTGAAATTTGGTCACATTGTGTTTCGAACGTGGATTGTACGCGAACGAGGCGTTACATTGAAGCAAACCAAACGTAGATCTACTCATAAATACATTAAGAATCGAAAATAAATGAAACATTCGGAATCAGTGACTACAAAATTTTATCCGTTCAAAAACAGTAAGGCTAACCATCACGTTTTTTTATCAAAAAATTCACAGCTTTTTTTTTGTTGAAATTCTGGCTCAAAATGAATAAAGGTAATGTATATAGCACGGTGAGCACGAATATTACCGGTAGAATGCGTAAGAAAATCGTGGTTAGTGGAAATTTCGTATTTTGAAATTTGGTCACATTGTGTTTCGAACGTGGATTGTACGCGAACGAGGCGTCACATTGAAGCAAACCAAACGTAGATCTACTCATAAATACATTAAGAATCGAAAATAAATGAAACATTCGGAATCCGTGACTACAAAATGTTATCCGTTCAAAAACAGTAAGGCTAACCATCACGTTTTTTCGCAAAAAATTCACAACTTTTTTTTTGTAGAAATTCCGGCTCTTAATGAATATAGGTAATGTATATAGCACGGTGAGCACGAATATTACCGGCAGAATGCGTAAGAAAATCGTGGTTAGTGGAAATTTCGTATTTTGAAATTTGGTCACATTGTGTTTCGAACGTGGATTGTACGCGAACGAGGCGTCACATTGAAGCAAACCAAACGTAGATCTACTCATAAATACATTAAGAATCGAAAATAAATGAAACATTTGGAATCCGTGACTACAAAATTTTATCCGTTCAAAAACAGTAAGGCTAACCATCACGATTTTTTCGCAAAAAATTCACAGCTTTTTTTTTGTCGAAATTCCGGCTCAAAATGAATATAGGTAATGTATATAGCACGGTGAGCACAAATATTACCGGCAGAATGCGTAAGAAAATCGTGGTTAGTGGAAATTTCGTATTTTGAAATTTGGTCACATTGTGTTTCGAACGTGGATTGTACGCGAACGAGGCGTCACATTGAAGCAAACCAAACGTAGATCTACTCATAAATACATTAAGAATCGAAAATAAATGAAACATTCGGAATCCGTGACTACAAAATGTTATCCTTTCAAAAACAGTAAGTCTTAACCATCACGTTTTTTTCGCAAAAAATTCACAACTTTTTTTTGTCGAAATTCCGGCTCAAAATGAATATAGGTAATGTATATAGCACGGTGAGCACGAATATTACCGGTAGAATGCGTAAGAAAATCGTGGTTTGTGGAAATTTCGTATTTTGAAATTTGGTCACATTGTGTTTCGAACGTGGATTGTACGCGAACGAGGCGTCACATTGAAGCAAACCAAACGTAGATCTACTCATAAATACATTAAGAATCGAAAATAAATGAAACATTCGGAATCCGTGACTACAAAATTTTATCCGTTCAAAAACAGAAAGGCTTACCATCACATTTTGTCGCAAAAAATTCATAAGTTTTTTTTGTCGAAATTCCGGCTCAAAATAAATATAGGTAATGTATATAGCACGGTGAGCACGAATATTACCGGTAGAATGCGTAAGAAAATCGTTGTTAGTAGAAATTTCGTATTTTGAAATTTGGCCACATTGTGTTTCGAACGTGGATTGTACGCGAACGTGGCGTCACATTTAAGCAAAGCAAACGTAGATCTACTCATAAATACATTAAGAATCGAAAATAAATGAAACATTCGGAATCCGTGACTACAAAATTTTATCCGTTCAAAAACAGTAAGGCTAACCATCACATTTTGTCGCAAAAAATTCATAAGTTTTTTTTGTCGAAATTCCGGCTCAAAATAAATATAGGTAATGTTTATAGCACGGTGAGCACGAATATTACCGGTAGAATGCGTAAGAAAATCGTGGTTAGTGGAAATTTCGTATTTTGAAATTTGGTCACATTGTATTTCGAACGTGGAGTGTACGCGAACGAGGCGTCACATTGAAGCAAACCAAACGTAGATCTACTCATAAATACATTAAGAATCGAAAATAAATGAAACATTTGGAAGGCTAACCATCACGTTTTTTTCGCAAAAAATTCACAACTTTTTTTTGTCGAAGTTCCGGCACAAAATGAGTATAGGTAATGTATATAGCACGGTGAGCACGAATATTACCGGTAGAATGCGTAAGAAAATCGTGGTTAGTGGAAATTTCGTATTTTGAAATTTGGTCACATTGTGTTTCGAACGTGGATTGTACGCGAACGAGGCGTCACATTGAAGCAAACCAAACGTAGATCTACTCGCATAAATACATTAAGAATCGAAAATAAATGAAACATTCGGAATCCGTGACTACAAAATTTTATCCGTTCAAAAACAGTAGGGCTAACCATCACGATTTTTCACAAAAAATTCACAACTTTTTTTGTCGAAATTCCGGCTCAAAATGAATATAGGTAATGTATATAGCACGGTGAGCACGAATATTATCGGTAGAATGCGTAAGAAAATCGTGGTTAGCATCACAACCTTTTTTTGTCGAAATTCCGGCTCAAAATGAATATAGGTAATGTATATAGCACGGTAAGCACGAAATTATCGGTAGAATGCGTAAGAAAATCGTGGTTAGTGGAAATTTCGTATTTTGAAATTTGGTCACATTGTGTTTCGAACGTGGAGTGTACGCGAACGAGGCGTCACATTGAAGCAACCCAAACGTAGATCTACTCATAAATACATTAAGAATCGAAAATAAATCAAATATTCGGAATCCGTGACTACAAAATTTTATCCGTTCAAAAACAGTAAGGCTAACCATCACGTTTTTTTCGCAAAAAATTCACAACTTTTTTTGTCGAAATTCCGGCTCAAAATGAATATAGGTAATGTATATAGCACGGTGAGCACGAATATTACCGGTAGAATGCGTAAGAAAATCGTGGTTAGTGGAAATTTCGTATTTTGAAATTTGGTCACATTGTGTTTCGAACGTGGAGTGTACGCGAACGAGGCGTCACATTGAAGCAAACCAAACGTAGATCTACTCATAAATACATTAAGAATCGAAAATAAATGAAACATTCGGAATCCGTGACTACAAAATTTTTTCCGTTCAAAAACAGTAAGGCTAACCATCACGTTTTTTTCGCAAAAAATTCACAACATTTTTTGTCGAAATTCCGGCTCAAAATGAATATAGGTAATGTATATAGCACGGTGAGCACGAATATTACCGGTAGAATGCGTAAGAAAATCGAGGTTAGTGGAAATTTCGTATTTTGAAATTTGGTCACATTGTGTTTCGAACGTGGATTGTACGCGAACCAGGCGTCACATTGAAGCAAACCAAACGTAGATCTACTCATAAATACATTAAGAATCGAAAATAAATGAAACATTCGGAATCCGTGACTACAAAATTTTATCCGTTCAAAAACAGTAAGGCTAACCATCACGATTTTTCGCAAAATATTCACAACTTTTTTTTGTCGAAATTCCGGCTCAAAATGAATATAGATAATGTATATAGCACGGTGAGCACGAAATTATCGGTAGAATGCGTAAGAAAATCGTGGTTAGTGGAAATTTCGTATTTTGAAATTTGGTCACATTGTGTTTCGAACGTGGAGTGTACGCGAACGAGGCGTCACATTGAAGCAAACCAAACGTAGATCTACTCATAAATACATTAAGAATCGAAAATAAATAAAACATTTGGAATCCGTGACTACAAAATTTTATCCGTTCAAAAACAGTAAGGCACCATCACGATTTTTCGCAAAAAATTCACAACCTTTTTTTGTCGAAATTCCGGCTCAAAATGAATAAAGGTAATGTATATAGCACGGTGAGCACGAATATTACCGGTAGAATGCGTAAGAAAATCGTGGTTAGTGGAAATTTCGTATTTTGAAATTTGGTCACATTGTGTTTCGAAGGTGGATTGTACGCGAACGAGGCGTCACAATGAAGCAACCCAAACGTAGATCTACTCATAAATACATTAAGAATCGAAAATAAATGAAACATTTGGAATCCGTGACTACAAAATTTTATTCATTCAAAAACAGTAAGGCTAACCATCACGATTTTTCGCAAAAAATTCACAACTTTTTTTTGTCGAAATTCCGGCTCAAAATGAATATAGGTAATGTATATAGCATGATATATAGCATGAATATTACCGGTAGAATGCGTAAGAAAATCGTGGTTAGTGGAAATTTCGTATTTTGAAATTTGGTCACATTGTGTTTCGAACGTGGATTGTACGCGAACGAGGCGTCACATTGAAGCAAACCAAACGTAGATCTACTCATAAATACATTAAGACACGAAAATAAATGAAACATTCGGAATCCGTGACTACAAAATTTTATCCGTTCAAAAACAGTAAGGCTAACCATCACGTTTTTTTCGCAAATAATTCACAACTTTTTTTGTCGAAATTCCGGCTCAAAATGAATATTGGTAATGTATATAGCACGGTGAGCACGAATATTATCTGTAGAATGCGTAAAAAAATCGTGGTTAGTGGAAATTTCGTATTTTGAAATTTGGTCACATTATGTTTCGAACGTGGATTGTACGCGAACGAGGCGTCACATTGAAGCAACTCAAACGTAGATCTACTCATAAATACATTAAAAATCGAAAATAAACGAAACATTCGGAATCCGTGACTACAAAATTTTATCCGTTCAAAAACAGTAAGGCTAACCATCACGATTTTTCGCAAAAAATTCACAACTTTTTATGTCGAAATTCCGGCTCAAAATGAATATAGGTAATGTATATAGCACGATGAGCACGAATATTACCGGTAGAATGCGTAAGAAAATCGTGGTTAGTGGAAATTTCGTATTTCGAAATTTGGTCACATTGCGTTTCGAACGTGGATTGTACGCGAACGAGGCGTCACAATGAAGCAACCCAAACGTAGATCTACTCATAAATACATTAAGAATCGAAAATAAATGAAACATTCGGAATCCGTGACTACAAAATTTTATCCGTTCAAAAACAGTAAGGCTAACCATCACGATTTTTCGCAAAAAATTCACAACTTTTTTTTGTCGAAATTCCGGCTCAAAATGAATATAGGTAATGTATATAGCACGGTGCACACAAATATTATCTGTAGAATGCGTAAGAAAATCGTGGTTAGTGGAAATTTCGTATTTCGAAATTTGGTCACATTGTGTTTCGAACGTGGATTGTACGCGAACGAGGCGTCACAATGAAGCAACCCAAACGTAGATCTACTCATAAATACATTAAGAATCGAAAATAAATGAAACATTCGGAATCCGTGACTACAAAATTTTATCCGTTCAAAAACAGTAAGGCTAACCATCACGTTTTTTTCGCAAATAATTCACAACTTTTTTTGTCGAAATTCCGGCTCAAAATGAATATAGGTAATGTATATAGCACGGTGAGCACGAATATTATCTGTAGAATGCGTAAAAAAATCGTGGTTAGTGGAAATTTCGTATTTTGAAATTTGGTCACATTGTGTTTCGAACGTGGATTGTACGCGAACGAGGCGTCACAATGAAGCAACCCAAACGTAGATCTACTCATAAATACATTAAAAATCGAAAATAAATGAAACATTCGGAATCCGTGACTACAAAATTTTATCCGTTCAAAAACAGTAAGGCTAACCATCACGATTTTTCGCAAAAAATTCACAACTTTTTTTTGTCGAAATTCCGGCTCAAAATGAATATAGGTAATGTATATAGCACGGTGAGCACAAATATTATCTGTAGAATGCGTAAGAAAATCGTGGTTAGTGGAAATTTCGTATTTCGAAATTTGGTCACATTGTGTTTCGAACGTGGATTGTACGCGAACGAGGCGTCACAATGAAGCAACCCAAACGTAGATCTACTCATAAATACATTAAGAATCGAAAATAAATGAAACATTCGGAATCCGTGACTACAAAATTTTATCCGTTCAAAAACAGTAAGGCTAACCATCACGTTTTTTTCGCAAAAAATTCACAAATTTTTTTTGTCGAAATTCCGGCTCAAAATGAATAAAGGTAACGTATATAGCACGGTGAGCACAAATATTATTTGTAGAATGCGTAAGGAAATCGTGGTTAGTGGAAATTTCGTATTTCGAAATTTGGTCACATTGTGTTTCGAACGTGGATTGTACGCGAACGAGGCGTCACAATGAAGCAACCCAAACGTAGATCTACTCATAAATACATTAAGAATCGAAAATAAATGAAACATTCGGAATCCGTGACTACAAAATTTTATCCGTTCAAAAACAGTAAGGCTAACCATCACGTTTTTTTCGCAAAAAATTCACAACTTTTTTTATCGGAATTCCGGCTCAAAATGAATATAGGTAATGTATATAGCACGGTGAGCACGAATATTACCGGTAGAATGCGTAAGAAAATCGTGGTTAGTGGAAATTTCGTATTTTAAAATTTGGCCACATTGTGTTTCGAACGTGAATTGTAGGCGAACGAGGCGTCACAATGAAACAAATCAAACGTAGATCTACTCATAAATACATTAAGAATCGAAAATAAATTTTTTTATTTTTTTTTTTTTATTTTATTTCATTACCAGCTTAATCATTATAAATAAAATACATTGTGTGTAAAACATTATTAAAACTAACAAGATTAAGAAGGTAAGATAAGAGAACCATTGGATCAAATAGATCACGTGACTGGTCCCCTGATTCTAAGCCACAAAAAAATATTTGAATTCTATTTACAAAATTAAAATCAATTTAAAGTCAAATTATTTTACAGTTAAAATTGAGAGAAACAAAAATTATATAATAAAATTATAACTACATCTTAATTACTACACATGAATATATTAAAACCTCTTAAACTACACCATTTAATTTTAACATATATAATTTTAAAACCAATAAAAACAAAAACAACAATATTTTAAACCAATAGTTGAAAAAGATGGTCAATATTTTTAGTTTGATGAAGCCATTCTTTAAGGTATATTGAAAAACTAGAGAAGTTGCCGCACTTACGAATATCCAACGGTAAATTGTTAAAAATGATTGGTGCAACGATATTAATAAAGTTTCTCCGTAGATCTAATCTAAACTTAGGAATATGTTTCAAGAAAGTATGATTTGATCTGAGATTATACCCTGCATGAGTCACAAAATTATTCCCACTTTTAACATAGAATATTCTAAGTACCTTGAAGACGAATATGTGACGTAGAGGAAGTATGCTGAGGTTTTCAAATAATGGCCACGAAGGCGAAAAAGATGGTTTAAAGCACATTATTCTGATTAACTGCTTTTGTCGCACGTAGACAGGACGTAGTGTAGCATTGCAAGCACTACCCCAACATGATAAACCATATTGCAGTATTGAGTCCGCTAATGCAAAGTAAATCGTCCTAAGTAAATATTGCGGACAAAATAGCCGTAAGACATACATTTTTCTGGAGACCAATGATAGTCTAGTTTTCAGTCCTTGTGTGTGCGCTTTCCAATATAAATCTCGATCAATAATAATACCTAGATATCGAAATTCATCAACAGTGTTCACTAAGAAGCAGTCATTAGGAGGGCATTGCGTGTTATTGTTTCTGCTGCATTTGAAAGTATGATACGTTGTCTCAAGATACAACGATGAGGTATCCCTAAAATGTGATAATTTCGTTTTGTGACTCAAAACAAAATTATGTGCTTCCAACCAAATAGACAAACTTTTTAAATCATGATCTATGAGCATGATATTTTCTTGATAACTTGGACTAGCATATGTAAACGAGAAATCGTCAGCAAAAGCAGTTGGAGACCCTCGAAATTGTAGTCGAAAGATACCGTTTACATACACTAAAAATAATAAAGGTCCTAAGACAGAACCCTGTGGGACTCCCACATTTATCGGTAACTCTTTACTTAATTGTCCATTTACTCTAACCAATTGCGTTCGCCCATGCAAATACGAGGACAACCAATCCCGGGTTATCCCTCTGAATCCACAACAATATAGCTTTTTTAACAATGTGCTATGTTGAACTCTGTCAAAAGCCTTTGTTAAGTCTATAAATAGAGTAGATACCTTGGACCCTTTATCAATATGTTCAGTTACTTGTTCTAGTAAAGATACAATAGCTTGTTCAGTATTTTTATTTTTCCTAAATCCATATTGGTCAGGAGAGAAAAAGTCTCTTTTTTCTAGGAAGAAAACGATTCTACTTTTTATGACTTTTTCAAATATTTTCGAGAAGACCGAAACTAGAGAGATTGGTCTATAGTTGTTCATACTTGTTTTATCATTATTTTTAAAGATCGGAACAACTAAGGCTCGCTTTAACGATGTAGGAAAAGTTCCAGTTACCAAGCTTAAATTGAAAATAAAAGATAAGACATCAACTAAGAACCAGGACATTTTTTTGACAACATTATTTGAAATCCCATCCAAACCAGGAGTTGAATTATTTTTTAGCGAAAGAATTGTAAAATACACTTCTCCAGATGAAATTTCCGAAAAAACGCAACTATCTATAGATTGGTAATACTGACATATTATTCTATTTTTGTCATCATTCAAGAGGAGACTGGCAGCATTTGCATCACCAACACTAGTAAAGAACTCGTTAAATTCATTTGCAATCTGCACTGGACCAGATATTTTGCAGCCTCTTTGATTAACAATTTCTTTAATTTCAGCTGAATCAGGCTGTCCGTTAATTATTTCATTGACTGTTTTCCAATTTTTACGAGCATCACTACCATTGTTGCTGAACTTTTGAGAATAAAAGCTTTTTTTGGCTATATCAATTTGTAGGTTAACAGAGTCACACAGCGTCAAGCTATATTGTTTCAATCTACGGTTGCTGTTATGTTTTTTTGCAAGGCGACAAATATTATTTCTTTTACGTATAAGTCTCAATAGATCATCAGACATCCATGGCTTTAGCTTCGTTGACCTATTGGCAAACAACTTAATGGAAGTGCTTTTTTTAATATGACCTTTAAAGATTTTAATAAAATTATCGTAGGCCTTAGAAGCATCTAGGCAAGAATAAACATCAGTCCATACTTCATACAATAGTAGTTCCTTTAGCTTATTGAAATCAATCTGTAAAACTTCAAAGGTTCGCCGAGAATTAGATTTAATGTTAAAGGTTCCTGTTATTTTAATTTCAATTAAACAGTGATCTGAAATTTTTAGGTCTAATACACTGTAAGAGACTACCGGAAAATACCTTTGATCAGATCTATGGAGTACATTATCAATACAAGTAGCTGTGGTATTTGTAATTCGTGTTGGTTCAAGAATATTATCCAAACCATGTTCCGATAATAAAATTAGCAGCCTATCAAGCATTGCGTTCTGCTTGAGGAAGTCGATATTAAAATCACCCATGATAATTAAGTTAGAGTGGGATAGACCTTCCAAAAGCCCACTGAATTCATCAATAAAACTGGAGATATCTGTATATCCCAGACGATAAATACAAATAATACAAACTAATTTAGAATTTATAAAGAAAGTCAGACCGACCGCGTTGAAAGTTTGGAAAAGTAGATTAAATTGTTTGCAATTTAGACTGCTATGGGCATAAACAGCAACACCTCCCGAACGTTTATCATGTAGGCAAGAAGTGAATAGATCGTACCCCTTTATACCATAATTCGCGACTTCATTGTCGTAAATCCAAATTTCAGACAAACCAATAATTTGAGGCTGTAGATTACCGGAGCCTATGTATACAAGCAGCTTATCTAAATTTTTCCTTATACTACGTATGTTTTGGTAAACAAGATGTTACCGGCTGGCTACTGCCAACCTGCAGATTTCACTTAAGCGCATGCAGAGGCCTCCACGGTGATATTTTGCCGGCTACGTTCTCAGGGAGAAGTGCGAAGGGTCGTGGGGTTTGAGGCATGCATGGCTCCTGGCTTACACCGTGATTAATACAGAAAATTTAAAAAAAATAAAAACGCAAATAATAAAAACCCGATGTTCCGCTGAAATTCGTCGGCCGGAACCTGAGGAACGAACCGAATAATCAAAATAAATTATAAAAATAATAATAATAACGGTAGAGGTGCCTTGGTGCGCGCATCCATTCGAATTCAAACAGGGTTAAACCCTGGTTACGAAATTGGATGCGGGCACCAAGGGACCGCAATCACTATGCCGACACAGGATGGGAAATCCCCCTCATCATACCCAACCGAAAATTTTAATAATTCATTTTATTTACTTAATCTATACTCAAAATAAAATAAAAAAAAAACCCAACTTCCCACGCGAAAACAAGAAAGGGAAGGAACGAAAGAGAGAAAACGAGAGAGAGGGAGAAACAATGCACATCGAGCGCGCGTCCGCTATCCGGCGCTCGATTACAAAAAAATGTTCATATAAAAATTTAAAAAATTTAGAATAAAAATTTAAATAAAAAAAAAAATGTACCAAAAAAAAAATGAAATAAAATAAATCAAAAAAATTATACCTTAATTATTTAAAAACAATAAACGGTTGCGGCCTTGCGCGGCCGTCATGCCTCAGGGTCGCCGCCCCGGACCGTTGCGGTGCCTTTCACCGTTACCCAAAAAGGTTGCGGCCCTGATGCCGTCGTTGGGCGACTCCCCGCCTTTGCGCTCGAGCGCGTGCCTGGTTGGGCACAATGTTGCGGGGCCTTTCCCCGATACCGAGATAATTGGCTCGCAATCGAATGTGATGAATGTCACACTCACACCTCACTTGTCTCCCACTTTTAACAGGAATTTATTAATTTCTTTTTATGTGATCAAAGTATCGGTTTTAATCCAATTTTTGTTAATTAACAAATTTAAGTTATGTAACGTATACTTCTTGTGTACCAATTAATAATTTTATTACACCATATAATTTACTTAAACTAGTTTTATAGCACCCAAATTTAATCATAAAAAATATGACAAACACTTCATATTCAAGTAATACCAAATGAATTACCGACCGCACAAATAAAAAAAAATCTTCGTCCTTCTTGTTGTTTTTTCTCGCAAGAATATAAACAGCTAAAAATATTCCGTAATGGCGAATTTTTATTAACACCTTTTTACAATTTTTGTGTATTTATTATTTTATTAATAATTATCATATTTAAGTCACATTTATTATTTATTTACAATTTATTTTCATTTAAATTATAATTTTATTAAAGTTAAAAATTTTTTAACCACAACAAAGTTTATGATTCTTGTTTTAACCAACAACAAAACTTGAATCGATCAAAAAAACTACACCAAAACTCTAATTTTTATAAAATTCCAAACTAGACTGCCTTAATAAAAAAAACTCTCACGCCGAATAACGCGCAAAACATTCCAGAAAAATTGTCTTTCTTCTCTGTTTCTCGTTTACATCAATTCGCATTGATGTAAACGAGAGGCATATAAGAAAAACATTCTTATGGAATGTTTTACTTTACACACACACTCGATGCGCATTGTTCTCTCTTTTCCAACATCTTTCTCACCCTCGCGCCACCTTACAAAAGGTACGTACAAAACAACATCCACAAAAGTGGGGACAACAACCAACATTGAGAAAACATAGCAAGTGGAGGCACAAACCCGAGAAAATAACATACAAACAGCGCTTGTTACGATCATGTAATCGTAACAAACGTGGGAACGTCCCACACCCTGAGATGTCTCATACGCCGGGCCTAAACCAAACAAAGGGAACGAGATAACAAACGATGTAAACAAACGAGGTAGACGATACGATTAGACACGAATGTCTTTAATGTGGTATGTACCTAAGTTTTTGCCACTCAAATCTTCGATGGTGTATGCTACCTGACCTACTTTACCGGAAATTACCGCGGGTTTGAATTTGCTTGCCAATTTGGCGGAAAATTTATTTGGTGCATCGCTCAAAGCAAATGAACGAATGAAAACGGGTTGTCCGACTCGAAAAGTGCGCTTAGCACTACGTAAATTATAATGTTGAGCCCCCTTTTCGTGTGCTACGCGTAAGTAGTGTGTTATACGGTCTTTTAGAAGATTGACTCGATCTGGCTTAGCCCATGCCTGGACTTCGCTGGGATCATGTTCATCGAGTAATCGTCGCAGTGAGTAATCCGAACCATGCATCGACATATGTTGACCGAACACGACATAATGAGGGGAGTAATGTATCGTATCATGTACAGCATTTCGTAACGCGGCTGCAATTTCTTGCAAATTCTTGTCCCACAAATTATGATCGTGATCGCTCAAATATGATCGAATGCTAGCAATCAACGTTCTATTAACACGCTCGGAGGCGTTGCTTTGAGGCGAATACAAGGGCGTTCGTATATGGGTTACGCCGTATTTAGATAGCAAATCCTTAAATAAATTGGAGGTAAATTGCTTCCCGTTGTCAGAGGTGATTACTTCGGGAACCGAGAACAAAAGAAATATATCATTTCCAAAAATCGACATAGCAAAGATGCGGAAGCTTCACGTAGAGGTTTTACAACGACAAATTTCGAGTAATGATCCAAGATGATAACGATGCAGGTATTACCGAGTTTCGAACGTGGATACGGACCCAAAAAATCAACATACAATTTTTGGAACGGGCGAGTTGACGTGACCTGAGCTCCCATGGCTGGTTGTGTAGAGAAATTAACAGCTTTGTTCATTTTACAATTAGTGCAGCTAGCAACGTATTGTTTAACTTGTTTTGCCATTTGAGGCCAGAAAAATTGACGCTGAAGGCGCTCGAGGGTTTTGCTGCCGCCTAAATGTGCTGAAGTGGGAGGTACGTGAGCCTGTTCGATTAGTGATTGGGTCAAGCTATTCGGAATAACTAATTTCCAGTTCGAAAGGTCGGTATCCATGTATTTAAAACCAAACGAAGGGGATATTAATAGTTTATCATCTTGAATCTTGTAGTTGTGCGAACAATCTTTTAAGCTACGAATTTTCGCGATCTGATCGACGTAATCTGGATCTTGGAACGCAACCGAATTTTGATCAACGTGTAGAATGGGGACTGAAGAAGGTATTAACGCATTCACAGAAGGGTCGATATTTTTACTCGACAAGACTGGATCTTCAAATTGGGCACCAGGATCAGGCGTGCTCTTACTTTCAGAATCATCCTCACAAAGAGCGGATTCATCCGGAAAAGCTCGAGACAACGCATCAGGTACAACGTTAACTGAACCTTTTCGGTAACCAATCTGAAAATCCAGCGCTTGGAGTTTAAGACTCCATCTCGCCAAACGTCCGGAGAGGTCTTTTTGACTCATTAGCCAGCGTAAACTGGAATGGTCAGTGTAAATGACGAACGGATAGCCTTCCACGTAAGGACGGAATTTTCGCACGCTGAGGACGGCAGCGTAGCATTCCAGCTCGGTCACCGAGTAGTTTCGCTGCGCCGCATTGAGCTTATGGGAATAAAACTCAATGGGCCGCTCCACCCCCTCGGCGTCCACCTGAAATAAGACACTACCGACCCCAACGGCACTGGCATCGCACTGAATAAAAAAGGGTTTTGAATAATCAGGATGCGTCAATACCGGGGCAGTTGACAAGGCGGTTTTGAGCGCGTTAAAAGAAGAATCAGCAGCTGCAGACCAACATATTTTAGTGTTTTTACCAGTAAGATCGGTGAGAGAAGAAGCTAAAGAGGCGAAATTCGGAATGAAGCGACGGTACCATCCGCACATTCCCAGAAAACGTCTAATCTGTTTCGTCGTTTTCGGAATAGGGTACTCCAGAATAGCTTTACATTTGTCTGGGTTTGTACGGAGGCAACCATCACCCACAATATAACCTAAATAGTCTACTTCTTTCAACACAAACTTGCTTTTGGTCAAATTAATTGTTAAACCAGCATCCGACAGATATCCAGCAACCTGTTGAAGCAAATCGAAATGTTCGGCCAGAGTGGAGGATGTGACCAGAAGGTCATCGAGGTACACAAAGACCTTATCGTGTAGCTGGTACGGGATCACGCGGTGCATTAAGCGACAAAGCGTCTGTGGGGCGTTGCATAAGCCAAACGGCATCACCTTGAACTGATACAAGGGCCGTCCAGGAACCGTAAACGCCGTTTTATCGCGGGATGCTGGGTCGAGTGGGATCTGCCAAAAGGCATCCTTCAAATCAATCGCCGAAATGAATCGGGTGTGTCCCAAACGACCCAACAATCCGTTGATTATGGGCAGCGGATACGCATCCTTGACGGTTGCCTTGTTCAGTTCTCTAGCATCCAAGCACAGACGAACTTTGCCATTGGCCTTACGCACCAACGTGACCGGTGAACACCAGGAACTTTGTGACTCCTCGATGACCCCCAAAGACAACATCCTATCCAACTCGGCATACATGAGTTTCTGGATAGCTGGGGATACGGAATAAAAACGTTGTTTGACTGGTTTTGCGGAACCGACATCGATCATATGAGTGATGAGGGATGTGCGGCCCAAACCTAAAATATCGCTGCTCGGGAAACATTCGCGGATTAGATCCAATTTACGACGATCATCAGATGTTAAAATATGAAATTTGGGTGTGTTGGTAGTTTCACCTAATTCGTCCGAAGTATTTAACGCGGAAATTTTTGGGGAAATTCCAAAACGATTCCAAAAATCAATACCCAAATAAAGAGGTTGTTCTAAGGAAGGAACAACATGAAAATTCATAGTTTGAGTAATTCCATTAAACTCGACGTTAGCTCGTATGTAACCAAATACTCGTTGGACTTGACCACTCGCGGTAGTTATCGTGGATGGAAAATTATGGAACTCTACCAATGGATTCGACAAGATTTTCTCCGCTCCATTCCCGAGAACACTGACACTCGCCCCGCTGTCGAGAAGACCCTTAAAAGGGATCTTATTTATAAAGACCTGGGCGTAAGGCCGAGTGTCACTACCCTCGGAGAACAAAACGGAGGAAATCACGTCGTTTCTCATTGTAGCGCGGTGGTTCCAATATTTCTTGGAACGTTTTAAACGATCTAACTTAGCTAACGACGGAGAATTATAGAAAAACTTTAGAGCGACAGGAAGGGAAGGGGAATTTGGTAGGGAAGAAGGATCGGGAAGGGAATCATGACTGGCAGACGAGTTGACTTCTTCATCGGGTACGATGGGGAGCGGAGTTCCGCGTTTGTATTGCTCGCTGCGTCCTCCTGAATCGGTCTGAGTGGCTCTATCCTCTGTAATATCCGCAGTCTGGGTTGAGGTTGATTTGTTCTCTGTACTCTCAGTCTGAGTGGAGGTGGATTTGATCTCGGTACACTCCGTCTGAGTGGCCGTTGTGGTGACGACATTTTTACCGTAAGGCGAATGCTGTATATAATCTGATCTCGAGTTGTCTGTTGAGATTTGTCCTCCAGGACGTCTCGCAGCTGCCGAAGGAAACCTGCTCCCCGTGTGAATTGCGGATACTGAGTTATCAGGTAGAACATCAGTAAAGGGATAATTCTCATGAGAGTCATATGCTCCAACATCATCATACGGACTGCCTGATGACTCATTGATCACGCGTCGTGGATGGATTGCAGGGTCCGCCGTAGCTTTGATCCGCCTGAAAGACTCCTCCCAAGCAGAGCAACTTTTGATCAGCTCATTTATGGTGCTAAACCGACGATCGGTGAGATGAAACTGTAATTCTGGCTTCATGTTCGTCATTAAAATTTCGATGAGCTCCTCGTCCGAATACGGTGTACGACATTGTAGCGTTAGACTCCACACTTGATCGACAAAATCTAGGAAACTTTCGTTGGGTCGTTGTTTGCGTGCCTCGGCGGTTCGCCGGATTTCGTAATTGGTGCGACGGTCTTTAAAACGCTCGATGATACCGCTTCGTAGATCTGTCCAGGTAGCGTTCGGATTATGTTTGCGGAATGTCCAATACCACTGTAAGGCGATATCTTCCAGGATGGTATGTAGCTCGAATAACAAGGTTTGGTCGGACAATCCGCGAGACGAAGCGATGGTGTCTACCTGAAACAGGAACATGTCGATCGTGATGCCCGCCGGGTCTCCTGTGTAATTTAGTCCGCTTTCCGATAATAAGGGTCCATCGATAAAGTTTTGCTCCCAATCGTCTTGCTCTAGTAATGTTATGTCCATGTTGGATGATGAAAGGATATGGGGTTAAACCCGCTCGATTTAATTTGGCGAAGAAAATTAAACTCAGAATGCAATCTTTATTAAATTTATCAATAATATACAAAAAATTAATTCAATTGTTTTTAAATGAAACTGAAGGTTTCAAATAAAATAGTTCGGAATAATTCCACAAACACAATAACAAAAAAAAAAATATAGAAAAAAATAAATATAAATATTAAATATAAAGGAAATAATACAAGAAATTTGGTACTAGGGATGAAGCCGCGATCCACTAGAAACCTGAGGCCCGTAATCCCCAAATTTAACGACGGGATATTTGACGAGAAACCCTCGAAAGCGGTACCTTATCGTAACCTTCCTTTGGAGGGGCTCGTTAAAAAACATTTTCAATATCCAAAATAAAAAAAAAATAATAATAATAATAACGCGAAAATCAAACTACCAACACACCCAATAGTACGCCGATAGTGTAATAATACAACCAAATAATAATATAACAATATAATTAGAAAAATAAAAGGAAAAAGAAAGGAATGGATACCTTGTAGTGGTTTGCGGGGTCCGTATTCCCACGATTGTTTTAACACGGAGAGGACGAGATACCCCCCAAAGTGGCGCTTTTCAATGAGAACCTACTTTGGAGGGGCTCGTTGAAATTTGAAACAATACGAAAACCAAAAATACAAAAAAAAATCCCAAGACTACCAACACACCCAAGGGTATGCAGGCAGAATAAAATAAATTCAAAAGAAAAGAAAAACGATGCGAATGGAAAAAAAAATGAAGTACTAAATGTACCCGCGGGTTCCAATACAACCCATATACGAAATCAACGCAACCAAAATCAAAAATATCAAAATATCAAAAAAAATCAATTAAACATATCAAAATATCATAAGTATCAAAATCAAATCAAATGGAATCGAATAAAATCGAAGATATCAAAAATATCAATCAAAAAAAAGAATCAATAAAATAAATATATCAAAAATAAATTTGTATACAATCACCAAAACGGATGGTATGATGAGAGTGGAAATCCCACTCCATGTCAGCTAAATAATAAAAAAAATAAAAATAATAATAATAATAATAATAAGGTTATGTTTCGTTCCTCAAATTTCGGCCAAGAAATTTCGGGGAAGGGAAAAATGAAGCTACGCTAAACCCCAGACAAATGACATCCGAGCTCCACCACAATCGAACACCACATAGTGGAAATGGGAAAGAGCTCGGAAATCGGATGTCTGAAGAATAGGGGTATGACACCCCCATCTACGCGCAATCAAACAGCCCGTGCTGGTTGCGATCGCAGATGGGGAATGTCCACCGGGAGACTGGCTTTGGTGTGCGCGTCCAGGCGAAGTCAAACAGAGCAGAACACTGGTTTCGGCGCTGGACACGCACGCCAAAGGGAGTGAAGCTACAATTCATAAAAAAAATCAAAAAAATCAAAATTCGCGAAATACCTTTGGGCGCCACTGTTACCGGCTGGCTACTGCCAACCTGCAGATTTCACTTAAGCGCATGCAGAGGCCTCCACGGTGATATTTTGCCGGCTACGTTCTCAGGGAGAAGTGCGAAGGGTCGTGGGGTTTGAGGCATGCATGGCTCCTGGCTTACACCGTGATTAATACAGAAAATTTAAAAAAAATAAAAACGCAAATAATAAAAACCCGATGTTCCGCTGAAATTCGTCGGCCGGAACCTGAGGAACGAACCGAATAATCAAAATAAATTATAAAAATAATAATAATAACGGTAGAGGTGCCTTGGTGCGCGCATCCATTCGAATTCAAACAGGGTTAAACCCTGGTTACGAAATTGGATGCGGGCACCAAGGGACCGCAATCACTATGCCGACACAGGATGGGAAATCCCCCTCATCATACCCAACCGAAAATTTTAATAATTCATTTTATTTACTTAATCTATACTCAAAATAAAATAAAAAAAAAACCCAACTTCCCACGCGAAAACAAGAAAGGGAAGGAACGAAAGAGAGAAAACGAGAGAGAGGGAGAAACAATGCACATCGAGCGCGCGTCCGCTATCCGGCGCTCGATTACAAAAAAATGTTCATATAAAAATTTAAAAAATTTAGAATAAAAATTTAAATAAAAAAAAAAATGTACCAAAAAAAAAATGAAATAAAATAAATCAAAAAAATTATACCTTAATTATTTAAAAACAATAAACGGTTGCGGCCTTGCGCGGCCGTCATGCCTCAGGGTCGCCGCCCCGGACCGTTGCGGTGCCTTTCACCGTTACCCAAAAAGGTTGCGGCCCTGATGCCGTCGTTGGGCGACTCCCCGCCTTTGCGCTCGAGCGCGTGCCTGGTTGGGCACAATGTTGCGGGGCCTTTCCCCGATACCGAGATAATTGGCTCGCAATCGAATGTGATGAATGTCACACTCACACCTCACTTGTCTCCCACTTTTAACAGGAATTTATTAATTTCTTTTTATGTGATCAAAGTATCGGTTTTAATCCAATTTTTGTTAATTAACAAATTTAAGTTATGTAACGTATACTTCTTGTGTACCAATTAATAATTTTATTACACCATATAATTTACTTAAACTAGTTTTATAGCACCCAAATTTAATCATAAAAAATATGACAAACACTTCATATTCAAGTAATACCAAATGAATTACCGACCGCACAAATAAAAAAAAATCTTCGTCCTTCTTGTTGTTTTTTCTCGCAAGAATATAAACAGCTAAAAATATTCCGTAATGGCGAATTTTTATTAACACCTTTTTACAATTTTTGTGTATTTATTATTTTATTAATAATTATCATATTTAAGTCACATTTATTATTTATTTACAATTTATTTTCATTTAAATTATAATTTTATTAAAGTTAAAAATTTTTTAACCACAACAAAGTTTATGATTCTTGTTTTAACCAACAACAAAACTTGAATCGATCAAAAAAACTACACCAAAACTCTAATTTTTATAAAATTCCAAACTAGACTGCCTTAATAAAAAAAACTCTCACGCCGAATAACGCGCAAAACATTCCAGAAAAATTGTCTTTCTTCTCTGTTTCTCGTTTACATCAATTCGCATTGATGTAAACGAGAGGCATATAAGAAAAACATTCTTATGGAATGTTTTACTTTACACACACACTCGATGCGCATTGTTCTCTCTTTTCCAACATCTTTCTCACCCTCGCGCCACCTTACAAAAGGTACGTACAAAACAACATCCACAAAAGTGGGGACAACAACCAACATTGAGAAAACATAGCAAGTGGAGGCACAAACCCGAGAAAATAACATACAAACAGCGCTTGTTACGATCATGTAATCGTAACAAAGATTAAAGTTCATTGAGCTGCCCATTGAAATTAATAATAATCAAATTAATGTAACCATTCATAATAAATAAAATTATTTCGCGCCGCTTAATTAAATTGGTAAGTCTACCGAGCCATTCATCAAAATAAAAATATCGATCAAATAAACCGACCATGTAGTGGTAAAGAATATTGTAGTGTAGTTGAGCCTTTAGACAAATGCCAAAATGACATTTATAAGGTTTTAATTCAATTCCAGTATGACAACAAGACAAAACAAAATTATTTGATGTCAAAAGAGAAGATAATAATAATAATACATAGAAAACATGTAAACAACAACAACAATGACAATAATAATAATATACAGTGGATAAAAAGTTGGAAATATAGTTGATGTGTAGTATGAATAAAATATTAATAATAAACAGAAATGTAAATGATCTAATTTTAATAAAAGTGAATATAAAACTATAATTACTGTGATTCAAGAGTGTGAATGATGATGATGTGAATGTGACCAGTGCTTCAGGTTCCTTTACTGGATGATGAACCATTTGGAGAATGTTGATGTGTTGACTGCTTATCCAACCGAAAAATATCATTGAGACTAAAAATATGGTGGATTGTCGATTCAACTGTCTTGCGTAGAAATATTTTCCCATCTTTGGCCCATAAATACTTGTAGTTGTGTGCACGTTGCAGTTTCTTGGCTTCATTATATAATTTCGATTGAAATTTAGTGAAGTGCTGCATAACATAATATCCTGTTTGTGTAGGCGAGGTAGATGAACGACGATGCATTTTAAATTTAGTTAAGATATCATTCTTAATCTCAACAGAATTTAAGGTAATTATGTATGAATTTTTTAACTTTGATGTCGAGTTAGGAGTATGATACATTTTTTTTATTTCAGTTATCTCCGCTTCACAATTAATGTGTCGAATGGCTTCTGAGATGAATTTGGGGATATTGGGAACATCCATAGGCAAACCACCAATAACAATATTGTTCACAATTTCTTTCTGTGAAGCGACATCAAGTTGTGCCTCCAATATATTAATGCGTTCTTCTTGCTTAGTATAATTTTGTTGTATCAAATTATATTTTTCAGCTAAGATTCCATTATTTGCAGCAATAGTTTTGAATTCGATTTTAATTGCATCAAACTCGTTACAGATGAACACCTGAGATTTTTGGATGTCAGAGATCAATGATTTGACTTCCGCGAATTGTGTATCTATATGCATCATCAGGGTCCTGATTGCATCTTCAAGTTTTTCATCAGATGTTTTCACTGTTTCTGTCGATGATGTTGCTGAAGGCTCACGATTGGAGGTGAATAACTTAGCACATTCAGGAGAACAAGCCCAATTAGATTCAGCTGCTTTTTTTATTTTAGCTGCTCCAATAATACCCTTACATGGTGGGTGGTACATTTTCTGGCAGTAGCCGCACATCACAACCGATTGTTTTTGTGATATCACCTTCTTGCATGAGGATGCAGAACAAACCGAGTTTAGATGGAAATTATGAGACTCCTCCGCGTTTTCGTAAAAAGGCATTTTTATGACAACCAAAATCCACTTGGCGCGAAATATTTTTTTTTGTTCTTTTTATTTATTTATTTTTTTGTTTCACTTTACGAGTATATAAACTAGTTTTTAGATATAATTCAATATAAACTAAACTTTTATGATATTATGATAACTTTTATAAACTTGGGAATATTTAAATATACTAGTTTTACTTAAATTAATTTAAATTTTATTTTTATTTTTATTTTTTGTTTGGTAATTATTTTACGTCCGCACTGACTTCAGTTTTGACATCGAATCGAATGAAACATTCGGAATCCGTGACTAAATATTACCGGTAGAATGCGTAAGAAAATCGTGGTTAGTGGAAATTTCGTATTTCGAAATTTGGCCACATTGTGTTTCGAACGTGAATTGTAGGCGAACGAGGCGACATATTGAAGCAAACCAAACGTAGATCTACTCATAAATACATTAAGACACGAAAATTAATGAAACATTCGGAATCCGTGACTACAAAACTTTATCCGTTCAAAAACAGTAAGGCTAACCATCACGTTTTTTTTCGAAAAAAATTCACAACTTTTTTTATCGGAATTCCGGCTCAAAATGAATATAGGTAATGTATATAGCACGGTGAGCACGAATATTACCGGTAGAATGCGTAAGAAAATCGTGGTTAGTGGAAATTTCGTATTTTAAAATTTGGCCACATTGTGTTTCGAACGTGAATTGTAGGCGAACGAGGCGACATATTGAAGCAAACCAAACGTAGATCTACTCATAAATACATTAAACATCGAAAATAAATGAAACATTCGGAATCCGTGACTACAAAATTGTATCCGTTCAAAAACAGTAAGGATAACAATCACGATTTTTCGCAAAAAATCCACAACTTTTTTTTGTCGAAATTCCGGCTCAAAATGAATATAGGTAATGTATATAGCACGGTAAGCACGAAATTATCGGTAGAATGCGTAAGAAAATCGTGGTTAGTGGAAATTTCGTATTTTGAAATTTGGCCACATTGTGTTTCGAACGTGGAGTGTACGCGAACGAGGCGTCCCATTGAAGCAAACCAAACGTAGATCTACTCATAAATACATTAGGAATCAAAGTTACAAAGTTTTATCCGTTCAAAAACAGTAAGGCTAACCATCACGATTTTTCGAAAAAAAATCACAACTTTTTTTTGTCGAAATTCCGGCTCAAAATGAATATAGGTAATGTATATAGCACGGTAAGCACGAAATTATCGGTAGAATGCGTAAGAAAATCGTGGTTAGTGGAAATTTCGTATTTTGAAATTTGGTCACATTGTGTTTCGAACGTGGAGTGTGCGCGAACGAGGCGTCACATTGAAACAAACCAAACGTAGATCTACTCATAAATACATTAAGAATCGAAAATAAATGAAACATTCGGAATCCGTGACTACAAAATTTTATCCATTCAAAAACAGTAAGGCTAACCATCACGATTTTTCGCAAAAAATTCACAACTTTTTTTTGTCGAAATTCCAGCTCAAAATGAATATAGATAATGTATATAGCACGGTAAGCACGAAATTGTCGGTAGAATGCGTAAGAAAATCGTGGTTAGTGGAAATTTCGTATTTCGAAATTTGGTCACATTGTGTTTCGAACGTGGATTGTACGCGAACGAGGCGTCACAATGAAGCAACCCAAACGTAGATCTACTCATAAATACATTAAGAATCGAAAATAAATGAAACATTCGGAATCCGTGACTACAAAATTTTATCCGTTCAAAAACAGTAAGGCTAACCATCACGTTTTTTTCGCAAAAAATTCACAAATTTTTTTTGTCGAAATTCCAGCTCAAAATGAATAAAGGTAACGTATATAGCACGGTGAGCACAAATATTATTTGTAGAATGCGTAAGGAAATCGTGGTTAGTGGAAATTTCGTATTTCGAAATTTGGTCACATTGTGTTTCGAACGTGGATTGTACGCGAACGAGGCGTCACAATGAAGCAACCCAAACGTAGATCTACTCATAAATACATTAAGAATCGAAAATAAATGAAACATTCGGAATCCGTGACTACAAAATTTTATCCGTTCAAAAACAGTAAGGCTAACCATCACGTTTTTTTCGCAAAAAATTCACAAATTTTTTTTGTCGAAATTCCAGCTCAAAATGAATAAAGGTAACGTATATAGCACGGTGAGCACAAATATTATTTGTAGAATGCGTAAGGAAATCGTGGTTATTGGAAATTTCGTATTTTGAAATTTGGCCACATTGTGTTTCGAACGTGGATTGTACGCGAACGAGGCGTCACATTGAAACAAATCAAACGTAGATCTACTCATAAATACATTAAGAATCGAAAATAAATGAAACATTCGGAATCCGTGACTAAATATTACCGGTAGAATGCGTAAGAAAATCGTGGTTAGTGGAAATTTCGTATTTCGAAATTTGGCCACATTGTGTTTCGAACGTGAATTGTAGGCGAACGAGGCGACATATTGAAGCAAACCAAACGTAGATCTACTCATAAATACACTAAGACACGAAAATTAATGAAACATTCGGAATCCGTGACTACAAAACAGTAAGGCTAACCATCACGTTTTTTTTTCGAAAAAAATTCACAACTTTTTTTATCGGAATTCCGGCTCAAAATGAATATAGGTAATGTATATAGCACGGTGAGCACGAATATTACCGGTAGAATGCGTAAGAAAATCGTGGTTAGTGGAAATTTCGTATTTTAAAATTTGGCCACATTGTGTTTCGAACGTGAATTGTAGGCGAACGAGGCGACATATTGAAGCAAACCAAACGTAGATCTACTCATAAATACATTAAACATCGAAAATAAATGAAACATTCGGAATCCGTGACTACAAAATTTTATCCGTTCAAAAACAGTAAGGATAACCATCACGATTTTTCGCAAAAAATCCACAACTTTTTTTTGTCGAAATTCCGGCTCAAAATGAATATAGGTAATGTATATAGCACGGTAAGCACGAAATTATCGGTAGAATGCGTAAGAAAATCGTGGTTAGTGGAAATTTCGTATTTTGAAATTTGGCCACATTGTGTTTCGAACGTGGATTGTACGCGAACGAGGCGTCCCATTGAAGCAAACCAAACGTAGATCTACTCATAAATACATTAAGAATCGAAAATAAATGAAACAATCGGAATCCGTGACTACAAAATTTTATCCGTTCAAAAACAGTAAGGCTAGCCTTCACGTTTTTTTCGCAAAAAATTCACAACTTTTTTTGTCGAAATTCAGGCTCAAAATGAATATAGGTAATGTATATAGCACGGTGAGCACGAATATTACCGGTAGAATGCGTAAGAAAATCGTGGTTAGTGGAAATTTCGTATTTTGAAATTTGGCCACATTGTGTTTTGAACGTGGATTGTACGCGAACCAGGCGCGAACATCAAAAACAGTAAGGCTAACCATCACGTTTTTTTGCAAAAAATTCAAAACTTATTTTTTGTCGAAATTCCGGCTCAAAATGAATATAGGTAATGTATATAAGAAATTCCAGTCCAAAATGAATATAGGTACAGTATACGACACGTTGAGCACGAAATTACCGGTTACCCAGCAAACAAACGCTGATAGCTGAATGAAATAGATGGAAACATTTGCACACGTCGAAGCAAGAAAACAAATAAATTTACTTCGGTTTTTTCTATGCACTGCATTTTTACCCCCACCTAATATCTTGTTTATCAATTTCATTTTAAAAAATGTTATTTCATTTCTATCAGTCTCCAGATTTCAGCTGAAGGTAATAGACGTTTTTAAATGTTTTTCAGATGGAAATACATGGATAACATATAAAGTAAGTATACAAAATTAAAAAAAATGTGTAGTTGTCTCTGAATGACAATACACATTTGGCACATACAACCAAAACCAAACACAATCAATAGTATATGATTGTGTTTGGTTTTGATACAACAAAATACATCAAAAAAATATTTTTTTCTGGTAAACCAACGGTTAACAGTTACATATTATACTCAAATCGAAATGCAAGAGAGACAAATTAATTTTTAGGGGAAACAAAGCCGAGTATTCGGTCGACAACAATACGAATAGCATGGAATTAGGTGCATCAATTTGAAGTAAAAATTGAGCGCTCTAATTATATGCTGTTTATGCGCTCTTTGCGCGCTGATTTGTATTACTGGGTAGAAGCACGCCGAGGTTACTGGAAGTTTCGTATTTTGAAATTTTGCCACATTGTGCTTTGAACCTGGATTGCAAGCGAACGAGGAGACATATTGAAGCAAACTAAACGTTGATTTACTCATAATTACATTGAGAATCCAAAATAAACGAAACATTCGGAATCCGTGACTATAAATTTTATCCCTTCAAAAAAAGTTAGGCTAACCATCACGTTTGAAAGAATCGAATTGAAAATTTTTTTTTGTTGAAATTCCAGTCCAAAATTATAGGTACAGTATACGACACGTGGAGCACGAAATTACCGGTAGGAAGCATAAGGCACGCCGTGGTTACTGGAAGTTTCGTATTTTGAAATTTTGCCACATTGTGCTTCGAACCTGGATTGCAAGCGAACGAGGTGACATATTGAAGCAAACTAAACCTTGATCTACTCATAATTACATTGAGAATCCAAAATAAACGAAACATTCGGAATCCGTGACTATGAACTTTATCCGTTCAAAAAAAGTAAGTTTTTTCGCAAAAAATCGAAAACTTTTGTTTGTCGAAATTCCGGTTTAAAATGATTAAATGTGATGTGAGTTATATGTTTAGCTGGAAACTAACGATAATTTGCATATGGAAAGCGCGGATATTTGAAAAATCGTATTTCATTCATCTAGAAATCTAATAAAAATTATCAACCAAAGAAGTTTTGGGTGCATTAAAACATTTGAGTCAAAACTGATGGTTATCCTGAATGATTTTGAACTGATAAAATAAAGTGTCACATATTTAAAAAATTTTGATTATTTTGCTATAACGATGTAATTTTGAGTATAGAGATTCGTTTAAATTGGTGTAATTTGTCGTCTTAAATCAAATTTGTCTTTTCCATTGTATGTTTGAAGTAAAAATGTAACCTTAGGAAGTTAAAAATATATTAGTTTTACGTTTGTAGATAACAAGACCCACTTACGTTTCAAATTCATTACAATCTCTTTAACGCTAATTCATAAAAAAGTCAAGTTTCTTTATATTTTTTTTATGTATATTGATGTCTAACTGGATCGTGACTTTTCGAGTTTTTGTATAATTACTTTTCTTGAAACCATAAAATTGTATTTTGAGTCATAAAATAATTTTTGTCGTGTTTCATATAAATTGGTAATTGTTAAAAATTGGGAAAGGGATTTTTGGTAGGAATATTATGATTGCGTATGTGGGTATCATATTTTTGGAACATATATGCATTATAATTGAAATTTAAAAAAAAATACAATTTCGAGGGATCGCAATAAAAAAAGTTATAATTAAAAAGCAAAAAGTACTTACCCCGATATCTAATAAACGATCTCGTTTCAAGAATTAAAAAAAAAAGTAATCAAAATTTGTAGATTTATTATTCATTACGTTATCGTTTAATTTAGTGTATAAAAGATTTATGATTTCATTGTTTTTGGATTGCTCTCGTTTTAAATCTCGAGTTGTGAATCTTGCGGTGTACTCGCAATGTAGGGTCCCATTTGAAACGCGAGATTTTAAAACGCGAATTATCAAAACGCGATATTTCAAAACGCGATACGGTACAAAACGCGATATGGTACAAAACGCGATATTTCAAAATGCGATATTTCAAAACGCGATACAGTACAAAACGCGATATTTCAAAATGCGATATTTCAAAACGCGATATGGTACAAAACGCGATATGGTACAAAACGCGATATTTTAAAACGCGATATTTCAAAACGGATATGGTACAAAACGGGATATGGTACAAAACGGGAGTTTAGGATCGGGTTATATCAGGCGGATGAAGGGAAAATTTAATTTCAGTTTATAGTTCAGTTCATATTCTGTACCATATCTCGTTTTGAAATATCGCGTTTTGAAATATCGCATTTTGTACCGTATCGCGTTTTGTACCATATCGCGTTTTGAAATATCGCGTTTCGAAATATCGCGTTTTGTACCATATCGCGTTTTGTACCATATCGCGTTTTGAAATATCGCATTTTGAAATATCGCGTTTTGTACCATACCACATTTTGTACCATATCGCGTTTTGAAATATCGCATTTTGAAATATCGCGTTTCGAGCGGATCCGCGCAATGTAATATCCCCAAATTTATAATCAATTTTATTTAGAGATTCAACATAAAACGCTGTATAGAATTGAACCTTTACAATTCTATTTTATTATTCTCCGAATACTTTTTCTACTTTACGGAGACATTATGTAGCAGAAATCACGCCTTATTATTTTTTGATTTACAGTTTTATTACCTACCGTTTTCTTTATTACCTACCCATGTATACATCCTATGTTGTGTGTCTCAATCGAATTGTCTATAGTAAATTAAATCCACAAGTTCGTGAAATAGAAAACAGATGTCACCACTATGTACTAAATAATTACCGCCATAAATCAAAAACAATTATTTTTGCTTTTTAGAGAATGTTATGCAAATCTGTTCATTTTTTCCTTGAATGTATGTGATATATATAATAAACGTTTATTTAGTACGTCACACATTCAAATATTTTTGCTTTCGAAATTGCCGTAAAAGTAGAAGACATAAATACATACATAATAATACATGTATGTATGTAATGTATATTGTTTCTACAAAATTATTTTTGCTCGCCCTTTAAATATTATGAACACAAAAACGATTTTTTTTTTAAATTACTATTTTATTTTACATTGATCGTGTACTTCAACTGCAAAATATTCTAATGTTATTATATAGATGATTATTAATATAATATACAAATTATAATATGTTATATAACATACATTAATAATATTAAATTTGCAGGTAGCCCTTTTTAACGATTTAAATATGAACTGGAATACGGTCAAATTAAATAAATCAGAAATTTTTAATATTTTTTAGCGGTTGAACAGATGTATGTAACGAAAGTTTGATATCTGGAAATTTCATCCTTAAATTATTGCTCGTATTTTGTCGAAGGAATAATTTCAACTTGGTTGGTTTAGGTGGGATTATTTCATTTATTCAAGTGATGTTCTGAAATATGGAAACTGTTTACTATAGCTGTACAGGGAACGAATTTTTGTTCATTTTGTCAAAATATGTCATTTCCGCTTAAATTTTGCAAAACTTGGGGGGCTATTATGAACTTTTTTGGTATCGAAAAAATTCAATTCGACGCGGATTTACTCTATTTTGAAACTTTTCGGTTTCGAAGTTTCGAATTTTTTAGTTTTGACAGTGATTAAAATTAATTAAAAATAGTAATTAAAGTAAAAAAATTTTTTCATTCCAACAATTCATTAAAGATTGAATATGGACAGTATCGGTTTTTGCCCATTCAATTGATGGAGATTCTTCATGAAGATGACGTTACGCCCATGTACATATAAAGAAAACGTTTACACACCAATTCAAACGCTTTTGATATGAGTAATAAAAGGTAACTCGAAGTTTTTATTGTTACCATTCTTTATTAACAATTAATTTCTTTGAGATTTATGAAATTATTTCGGCTATCGAAAAAAATCGAAATCGAAAAATCTTATAATAGGCGCTGGTATGGACCGATATCATATAATATAAAGTATACGCTACTAAGTGGACCGAAACAAAATTTGCAGGGGACCGATTTCAGCTAAAAATCATATGATTCTGTCAAATTATAACAAAACCTTATGTGTGAAGTTTCATCCCGATCAGTCAATCCGTCTGGCCACTCTGGCCTGTAAAGAAGCTTGTCTGTTACTCTGCATATGCAGATATATACACAGATTTTTTTAACAAACACATTTTTTGACTGCGGCAATATAGCGAATGTTAAATCTGCGAAACTCGCAAGGTCAACATTTTTCAGGTTTGATAATCATATTTTCATTTCGGATAATTAGTGATTAATTCATTGATCCTAAACCAGCCGTGAAAATTTTTCCTTGTCACCACCGGGAATCGAACCCAGGACCTCCGGTTGCTGGAGCAAGCATGCTAACCACTTTACCACTTTGCCACCGAGGCAAATTATTAAAATGTACTGATGTAATTTTATTTTCATTCTTTTGGTTTTCATTGGATTTTTTTCGTAGATGTTATATAATTTTCAAAATATTGCTGCAACTTCTCGTGTACTGATTTCGACGAAAAATCACTGAGATCTCTTAATTTATGGTAAAATCTTAAAATTGATCATCCCGATAAATCAATCTATTTGGGGTAAACAAAGGTTGAATTTTTGTTGGAAACAGATTTTTGTCAAAAATCGTAATTTCTGCTTAAATTTTGGAAAGCTGAGCTGTCAACAATACCAGTGTTGCAAAATTAATTTAGAATCTTTTAGGTGATGGTCGTTTTTCTAGTAAATGATATACTTCTCAAAATATTTGCACAAGCTCCTATGGAAGCTGCTATTTCACTAGAATCTCCTAATTTATGGAAAAACTTAAGTATTAAGTTTCGTCCTGATCAATCAATGAAAAACAGTTTTTTGTCAACCTTTGTGCCAACAAAACACAATTTGCGGAAAGCGTTTTGTTTTTACTTTAATTTGAAGAAAATTGCAGCTGATGAACATCGATTACTGTTTGAAGCATATGGGGAACATGCTCCACCAATAAAAACATGTGTGTACTGATTCCGCCATATGAGTACTGGTTCCGACAAAACCGGAAGGGGTTTTTACATCAAATCGTGACGGGGGACGGGGGGCGGAAAGTGGATTCACTACGATAACCTAAAGCGCAGAAAATCGTAGAGTAAGCCCGTTCATGCATCAACTTCAACCGTCAAACCGAATATTCATGGCAAGAAGTCACTGCTGTGCATCTGGTGGGCACAGTTCGGAGTGATCTACTATGAACTACTCCAGCCTAACGAAACCATAACTGGAGAAGGTTATCAACAACAATTGATGCAATTAAGCCGAGTATTAAAGCCCAAACACGAAACACCCACAGTACGCAAAAAGACATAACTACGGGGTCTTTCAGCATGACAACGCTCGGCCACATGTTGCAAGAGTCGCCCAGGAATCTTTTACGCGCTTCAATCGGATGTTCCACCGCACCCGCCGTATGCACCAGACATTACCCCTTCCGACTACCACTTGTTTCTGTCGATGACTCATGGCAAAGCAACAATTCACTGCTTACGAAGAAGCTATAAATTCGCCTCAAAACATGAGGAATTTTTTCGACGCAAAATTCGTATGCTGCCTGAAAGATAAAAAAAAGTTGATGGACAATACTTTGAATAAAATTGTACTAATTTCTCTGAATAAAGATTCAAATTTATAAAAAAAACTCAAAACTTATTTGTACCCCCAATACTAAAACTAATGTTCTTAGATCATAATATTACCACGGTCGTGGTTTTCGGGTTTCTCAGTATATTGTGTGCCGTCATGTCTTGTTGTTAGTCTTTGGGACGCTTATTTATATTTGTTGGAATTGTCTAATGCCCGGTTACACAGAAAAATGACCAACAGCCTGTTAACTGTGAGCCATTTAAACTTTTTTTATATGAAACCTGTTTCCACAATCAGGGGCCGAATTTTGGTCAAAAAATGAGAATAAAAATTATGAGAATTACAGTTGTTTTACTTACCTACTAGACCAAAAACATTAAATCATATAATTGTTTGATACATACTCATACAGCGAAAAAATCCAATATTTACGTCTAGTACGTATGTGAAACAAAGGTAAAACTCATAAATTTTATTCCCGGTTTTCGACCAAAATTGGGCCCCAGAAAAAAGTCAACGCAAACGTGATTAAATATATATTAGCCGTGTTTTTTGACGCTCATTGATCCGTATTAGTTCAAATTTTATATGCAAAACATGATCCAAATTTTGTTTCAGATCACAAATTTTGATTTTAAATCTAGCAAGCGCCTTTGTGTTGTTTCATGAAACATGAACTGAACTGGATCAGATCAAGCGTCAAAAACACAGCTTTTATTTCATGGAAATATTTAATATTTAAATATTTTTTAGTTAAAAAGTTATTCAATCAAAATTGGCCATTTAAATATTTATACGCAAGCTAAATATTTCCACAGAATAAAATACATTTTCCTTCTAAAAAAATGTATCTCACTTATGGCCGGTTGCACAGAAAAATGACTGATTTTGCCATGGGTCTCACAAATTTTCATGTGTTTTTTTTAACACGGATAAATTAACAAATCAGAATAAATCCATCAACAAAAACGAATTTGATCTGATAATCGAATTTGATAAAAATTGGTTTATAAATGCCTAGTTCCAATGCTACAATTTCAAAAGGTTTAATTTTAGAATCAAATTTCCGTCGGTCAACAAATTTCATTTAATCTCGCTAAGAAATAGTCGTTTCTTTTTAATTTGGAGTCGTATTTACGAGCTGCGCTTAAGAATAGTTAAATAATTTAATCACAAACAAAAAATATCAACAGAAATTGAATTTAGTTTGCCCATATTTCAGTTCATACTTAAATTAAATCGAATGTTATATTAATAATAATCATCTTTGCAGTCAAAGGTACACGATCAATGTAAATAAAGAAACAAAATAGGGATTTAAAATTTCGTTTTCCTGTTCATAATATTTAAAGGGCGAAGACAAATAAGTTCGTAGAAACAATACATTTTATGTATTCTACTTTTCCTTTTAAAAAAAAAAATATTTGAATGTGTGTACCTGCTAAATAAAAGTATATTACATCAAATACATTCATAGGAAAAAATAAAAAATTAGTTTTATAACATTCGATCTCTAAAAAGCAAAAAAAAATATAAGGATGTAATGAAACAAATGTCTGTTTTACTGTGGTAGTGTTGTTAAAAATAAACTAAAACAAAATAAAAATTTGTTCACTCTTTTCTGTTTCATAACTTTTTCCTTCAAGCTTGCATAAAAATGCATGAGTAAAATAAACACAACGGTATCATGCTATATTGCTATGTTACATTATTTATATACATTCATACATATATAAATTAAAGAGAATGAGAGTTTGTTTACTTTATGCTACTTTGCAGTTGTTGTATTTGCCGATCTTATGTTAGTTCCAAAAAGTAATCTACTGGGTGCGTCGCTAGCCTCGCTTTGGATTAAATAAATAATTCTTATTGGATTATCTTGTTTTCTTTATTTATGTTACCGCTTTTGACGAAATGGCGCAACCATAAATAAAGACATAAATAAAGAAAACAGATAATCCAATTAGAATTATTTATTTAATCCAAAGCGAGGCTAGCGACGCACCCAGTAGATTACTTTTTGGAACTAACATTAAGATCGTCAAATACAACAACTGCAAAATAGCATAAAGTAAACAAACTCTCATTCTCTTTAATTTATATATGTATGTATGTGTATAAATAATGTAACATGGCATGGTACTGTTGTGTTTATTTTACTCATGCATTTTTATGCAAGCCTTGAAGCAAAGAGCATTAACAGTATCAGAGAGATGAAGAAGAACTAAAAGTTTCATCAAAACATTGACGGGTTATACAATCGAACGGGTCATGCAACTATACATATGCATTTTGGTTTATATATATTTATTTGTACATACTAATATACTTTTTCTGGAAGAATAATATAAACAAGAAAAATTTTGGGTTACGCACTCACACATACTCACACATACATGCACGTGTAAATAGTATAAAACGATGCAACATACAAACAAGCAACAGTAAAAAATGTAAACGTTTATTGGTGTTTACTATTTTTTGCTTCCATATTGTTATCCGTTTATATTTTTTGCTCTCAAATATCAAATGCATGATCATTGCGTAAAGATTGCAAACAGATACAAAAATAAAGATGCGCATGATTATAATTTTATGAATGAAAAATATGCGTCCCGTATTATGGAAAATCATAAGAATTATTGCGGCAAATAACACTTAAAATGTCCTATATAATGTAGATCATCACATCATAAACGTTATAATATAGAACAAAGTATTTTAATGATTCGGGGATACGAGAGGTGAAAGACGGTAGATGGTTCACGAGTTTTATAATGAAAGACAATAGACAAGCGAGTAGTTAAACACAATCTCATAATTTTTCATTTTAAAATTAATTATTCGGTATTTCAATGATATATGTATAATATCATATTTTAGTTTTAACATAACAAAATAAATAGAAAATATTATACATAGTAGAGCGTTCTTCCCGGGATTTCCCGCCCGGCAATTCCCGGGAATTTTTGATGTTTCTCATTTCCCGTTTCCCGGGAAAAATAAAATAATTTCCCGGGAAAAATTTAATTCAAAGGATTATTTGTGTATTTATTTTATTACATTAGGATCTAGATTAGGATATTTATTTATTCAAATTAAAAATAGATCTATGTCTACAAAACTTGTTTTTCTCTTTTTATGCAAAGGATGACTCAGTAATAGAGTTATACTACACAGAGTAGAAATGTTTTTTCCCCCATATAAAGAAGCATATAATATTTGCTATTTCATTTGAGGCACGTTGGTGAAGGATGGTTATATAAAAAAGCATATGGCTTACTCATATTTCAAAACGAAAAACCCCAAATCAGATGTTTATTTATGTGCGCAGTGACAACCTATGGTGACGACTTAATTTAGTGATTTTAAAATTATTAATTAAAATAATAAAAATATTATAAAATATTTAGTTGGTTTATATAGTAGTGTGTGGTGTGCATTATTTGATAAAAAAAATTATAAACTTGTTATTGAAATAAAGTGTATTGTCAAAAATTGTAAAAATACGCCTAAAAGATTTCAAAAAGGCGTATCTTACCATCAGTAAGTTTACTAAGTGTTTATATAAAATAAAATGTAAATTATGTTAAGAAAAAAGTGATTTGTGATAAATTTATCCATTATTTAATTTATAAATCAGAGAAAATTAAGTAAACAATTTTGATTTCGGTGTGGGGTTTTTCATTTTGTGTGTGTGTTTGTAAACATATGTTATATTACCAGTGTCGCATTTCTCTTATTACTACGTACATATTCTACGTGTTTTTCTTTTCATAATTATTTTTTATTTTGGAATATTATAAGTATAATTTTTTTATCGAAAATAAAAACAATTAATGCGTACTATATTCGAATAAAAATAATTGTGAATTTGAGAAGTTTTAAATTTCAATCGAGCAAATTCTAAATACGACCCGTTGATTTATATGCTTTCTCTTTTACCCTCCGAATTTGACTCACTTGACAGCTGATACCATTCACTCTGCAGTATTTAACTTTATGGACTCAGTTGGTTAGAGCGCAGTCTTTAGATTGTGTAAAAATTGACTATCGCAGGTTCCATCGATTCGAAATAAAGATCAGCCATAAAGAAAAATATTTCAATATTAAATCCAAACGTTCAACAATAGTTACCGATATCCGATATCAATATCAATATACCGAAACCGAAAGTATGTTCAGTGAAGATGTTGATATTGAAATCGAAAGTGAATCGTCTTAAGAGGGTGACTGTTTAACAGTTACAAATATGAAAGATAAATTGGCAATAGCTATAAATGCAGCATATAAACCTAAAAAGTGTGTTGCAACTAAGGATTCAAAAAAGATCTCAAAAAAGAATTTCAAATGTATGAGGATACGGGAAATATTACAAATAATTTACAAAAGCTGCTAGATGCCCTAATTTGCATACAACCAACCTCAATAGAAAGCGAGAGAGTATTTTTTTGTCATCTAATTTCTGCACTAAACGAAGATCGTCACTTAGTGACTCATCTCTAGACTGCCTCACATTTTTAAAAACTTATTTCCTGAACAAATAAGTTCCAAAAATGTTTACTTGTTCAAGTAAAATAAATTTTTTCTAAATATATATACAAATGAATTTTTTCTTAATATATGGAAATGAATTATTTATAGCTCAAATTATACTTTTTATTTTTTAAAATAAAATAAATTTTATATTTTAAAATAAATTCCGTTTTTTTATTAAAATTCAATTGCAGTTTTTTGTACTTTTGTCTTTATATATTTGTTTAAAAAATTAAATTTTTCAATTCCCGAGAATTCCCGGGAAACCGAGAAATAAATTTCAAATTTCCCGTTTCCCGGGAACAAAAAAATGTCGGGAATTGATACCCTCTAATACATAGTATATTAATTTTCAAGAAATATATTTTAGAAATCCACCATATTAAAATACATATTAATTCATTAATTATAATTAAAAGCATAAAAAATTTAAAACATTAGAATGTTCAATATTTCTAAGGATCTTTACTAATTATTTCAGTAGTAATTATTTAAGGATTTGTAAGCGTGGATGGATTATTTATTATAGGTCCATTCGAAGATCCGGATGTTTTGTTTGGTGTATTTTGTTCCATATTTGTTGTATTTTTACTTAAAAATTTACGTTTCATAGTCCACTTGCATTGCTTTCTAATTAAAACTAGAATCATAAAATCCAAAATAACTTTGCGATGATTGGAACATTCACAATTTTCTTGAAACCACCATTTTAAGTTGATTAGTTTATTCGTCCATTCAATACACTGTTCAACGATTAATTGTTTGATATTTTTGGAGTGAGGCGATTTATCAAACAGTTGCCGCGAAAAATTTTAATGTGATTTTTGCTGATTTCAGAAAAAAATTCAGATTGCGGATGATGAGAGCCAAAATCAGAGTCCTTTTTATAGTTTTTATTAAAAATAAAAGATTCGTTCTGCAATTTTATGGTTTTGTCTACTTTTATCATTAATTTTTCACAATTTGCACAATTAATCTTCTTTCTCAACCAGGATACCGCATATCCAGAAAAAATATTTTTCAGAGCATTCATCTAGTTCGGGATGCTTTATCTACTAATTTCACATGATTGATTATTTCCAAGCTTTTGACTTTATTAGTTAATATTGGTGTGTTGGTGTTTATTTGAATTAAATGTCCTATTTTAAGTGTTATTTGCCACAATAATTCTTATGATTTTCCATAATACGGGACGCATATTTTTCATTCATAAAATTATAATCATGCGCATCTTTATTTTTGTATCTGTTTGCAATCTTTACGCAATGATCATGCATTTGATATTTGAGAGCAAAAAATATAAACGGATAACAATATGGAAGCAAAAAATAATAAACACCAATAAACGTTTACATTTTTTACTGTTGCTTGTTTGTATGTTGCATCGTTTTATACTATTTACACGTGCATGTATGTGTGAGTATGTGTGAGTGCGTAACCCAAAATTTTTCTTGTTTATATTATTCTTCCAGAAAAAGTATATTAGTATGTACAAATAAATATATATAAACCAAAATGCATATGTATAGTTGCATGACCCGTTCGATTGTATAACCCGTCAATGTTTTGATGAAACTTTTAGTTCTTCTTCATCTCTCTGATACTGTTAATGCTCTTTGCTTGAAGGAAAAAGTTATGAAACAGAAAAGAGTGAACAATTTTTTATTTTGTTTTAGTTTATTTTTAACAACACTACAACAGTAAAACAGACATTTTTTTCATTACATCATGATATTTTTTTTTTGCTGTTTAGAGATCGAATGTTATAAAACTAATTTTTTATTTTTTCCTTTGAATGTATGTAATGTAATATACTTTTATTTAGCAGGTACACACATTCAAATATTTTTTTTTTAAAAAGGAAAAGTATAGAATACATACATAAAATGTATTGTTTCTACGAACTTATTTGTCTTATTTTTTGTTTGTGATTAAATTATTTAACTATTCTTAAGCGCAGCTCGTAAATACGACTCCGAATTAAAAAGAAACGACTAATTCTTAGCGATATTAAATGAAATTTGTTGCCCGGCGGAAATTTGATTCTAAAATTAAATCTTTTGAAATTGTAGCATTGGAACTAGGCATTTATAAACCAATTTTTATCAAATTCGATTATCAGATGAAATTCGTTTTTGTTGATGGATTTATTCTGATTTGTTAATTTATCCGTGCTCCAAAAAAAAACACATGAAAATTTGTGAGACCCATGGCAAAATCAATCATTTTTCTGCGCAACCGGCCATAAGTGAAATAATTTTTTTTAGAAGGAAAATGACTAACGGAGAACGTAAACTTGATTAAATATATTTTATTCTGTGGAAATATTAAGCTTGCGAATAAAAATTTAAATGGCCAATTTTGATTGAATAACTTTTTAACTAAAAAATATTTAACTAATTAAATATTTCCATGAAATAAAAGCTGTGTTTTTTGACGCTTGATCTAATCCAGTTCAGTTCATGTTTCATGAAACAACACAAACGCGCTTGCTAGATTTAAACTCAAAATTTGTGATGTGAAACAAAATTTGGATCGTGTTTTGCGTATAAAATTTGAACTAATCCGGATCAATGAGCGTCAAAAAAACACGGCTAATATATATTTAATCACGTTTGCATTGACTTTTTTCTGATTGTGGAAACAGGTTTCATATAAAAAAAGTTTAAATGGCTCACAGTTAACAGGCTGTTGGTCATTTTTCTGTGTAACCGGGCATTAGACAATTCCAACAAATATAAATAAGCGTCCCAAAGACTAACAACACGACATGACGGCACACAATATACTGAGAAACCCGTAAACCATGACCGTGGTAATATTATGATCTAAGAACATTCGTTTTAGTATTGGGGGTACAAATAAGTTTTGAGTTTTTTTTATAAATTTGAATATTTATTCAGAGAAACTAGTACAATTTTATTCAAAGTATTGTCCATCAACTTTTTCCCATCTTTCAGGCAGCATACGAATTTTGCGTCGAAAAATTCCTCATGTTTTGAGGCGAATTTATAGCTTCTTCGTAAGCAGTGAATTGTTGCTTTGCCATGAGTCATCGACAGAAACAAGTGGTAGTCAGAAGGAGTAATGTCTGGTGCATACGGCGGGGGCGGTGGAACATCCGATTGAAGCGCGTAAAAGATTCCTGGGCGACTCTTGCAACATGTTGCCGAGCGTTGTCATGCTGAAAGACCACGTAGTCATGTCTTTTGGCGTACTGTGGGTGTTTCGTGTTTGGGCTTGAATACTCGGCTTAATTGCATCAATTGTTGTTGATAACGTTCTCCAGTTATGGTTTCGTTAGGCTGGAATAGTTCATAGTAGATCACTCCGAACTGTGCCCACCAGATGCATAGCATTGACTTCTTGCCATGAATATTCGGTTTGACGGTTGAAGTTGATACATGAACGAGCTTACTCTACGATTTTCTGCGCTTTAGGTTGTCGTAGTGAATCCACTTTCCGTCTCCCGTCACGATTTGATGTAAAAACCCCTTCCGGTTTTGTCGGAACCAGTACTCATATGGCGGAATCAGTACACACATGTTTTTATTGATGGAGTATGTTCCCCATATGCTTCAAACATCGATGTTCATCAGCTGCAATTTTCTTCAAATTAAAACAAAAACAAAACGCTTTCCGCAAACTGTGTTTTGATGGCACAGAGGTTGACAAAAAACTGTTTTTCATTGATTGATCGGGACGAAACTTCATACTTAAGCTTTTCCATAAATTAGGAGATTCTAGTGAAATAGCAGCTTCCATAGGAACTTATGCAAATATTTTGAGAAATACATCATTTACTAGAAAAATGACCATCACCTAAAAGATTCTAAATTAATTTTGCAACACCGGTATTGTTGACAGCTCAGCTTTCCGAAATTTAAGAATATATTACGATTTTTGACAAAAAACTGTTTCCAACAAAAATTCAACCTTTGTTTACCGCAAATACATTGATATATCGGGATGATCATTTTTAAGATTTTACCATAAATTAAGAGATCTCAGTGATTTTTGGTCGAAATCGGTACACGAGAAGTTGCAGCAATATTTTGAATATTATATAACATCCACGAAAAAAATCCATTGAAATCCAAAAGAATGAGAATTAAATTACATCAGTACATTTTAATTTATTTTACGTAGTAAAATAAAGTATAGTAATTATGAAAAATTTTGACCTTGCGAGTTTCGCAGATTTAACATTCGTTATATTGCCGCAGCCAAAAAATGTGGTTGTTAAAAAAATCTCTGTATATATGTGCATATGCAGAGTAACAGACTAGCTTCTTTACAGGCGAGAGTGGCCAGACGGATTGACTGATCGGGATGAAACTTCACACATAAACTTTTGTTATAATTTGACAAAATCCTATGATTTTTGGCTGAAATCAGTCCCCTGCAAATTTTGTTTCGGTCCACTTAGTAGCGTATACTTTATATTATATGATATCGGTCCATACCAGCGCCTATTATAAGATTTTTCGATTTCGATTTTTTCGATAGCCGAAATAATTTCATAAATCGCAAAGAAATTAATTGTTAATAAAGAATGGTAACAATAAAAACTTCAAGTTACCTTTTATTACTCATATCATAAGCGTTTGAATTGGTGTGTAAACGTTTTCTTTATATGTACATGGGCGAAACGTCATCTTCATCAAAAACCTCCATCAATTGAATGGGCAAAAACCGATACTGTCCATATTCAATCTTTAATGAATTGTTGGAATGAAAATATTTTTTTACTTTAATTACTATTTTTAATTAATTTTAATCACTGCCAAAACTAAAAAAATTCGAAACTTCGAAACCGAAAAGTTTCAAAATAGGGTAAATCTGCGTCGAATTGAGTTTTTTCGATATCAAAAAATTTCATAATAGCCCCTCAAAAGTTTTGCAAAATTTAAGCGGAAATGATATATTTTGTTTTGAACAAAAATTCGTTCCCTGTACAGCCTAACGGATTAATTGGAATAAAATTTCGTACTTAAGTTTCTACCATAAATTTGGATAGTGCTGTTTGGCCGGAATCGGTCCATCAAAAGTGACAGCTTCCATAGAAGTGTTTTAATTTTTTGCAAACTCATCTTTATCGACGAGGCCCACTTTAGGATGAATGGATATATAAACAAGCAAAATTGACGAATTTGGACAGTACCACATGAGTTATATCACCACCAAATGAACCCCGAGAAAGCCACTGTTTGGTGTGGATTTTGATTTGGCGAAATCACCGGTTCGTGCTTCTTCCAAAACTGGCATTGTCATAACCGGTAACGGCATACAGATCGATGACCCATGTTTTTGTAGCCTAAACTGGAAGAAATTGATACCAATGACATGTGGTTTCAACATGGCGACGCTACATGTCACACAGCGCATGCCACGATTATCAGTCTGCACGAGCGATATGAGAGCATATGGTGATCTCGCGCAGCGGCGACGTGAACTGGACATAGGTGTCGCATGATTTAATGCATTTAGGCTTTATCGTTTGGGGCTATCTTTAATCGCAGGTCCAAACAATTGATACCCTCAAAGTCAACATAACGAACACCATCCCTCAAATTCAGCCTGATTTATGCAACAAATTCATCGAAAACTGAATCTCCTCAAAATGTGTCAACAAGCAAAGCCACGGCGGACATTTGAACGAGCATAATAACATTTTTCAGTTAATTGCGAGTTTCTTGCGAAATTTAGTGCAAGTCTGTGTATCAAAACTTGTAATTTCCACGTGAGCTTTTTAATTTTTTTCTCTGATGCTGAAAAATTTAGCATTTACAAAAACGACTGTTTTGGACAAAAAAACTGTTTTTAACAAAAAATCGGTCGGTATACAGGATAACGGATCAGTTGGAATGAAACTTCATGCTTAAGCTTTTACTATAATTTGGGAGGCCTTAATGATGTTTGGCCAAAACCGGTTCACAGGAAGTGACTCCTTCCATCGGAGCTTTCCCTTTTTTGCAAGTATTTTGAAAAGTACATATACATATAACTTTTACGAAACAACTTTTAAAAAAAATGTGTAAATTTAATTTCAAACGCAAATAGTTCAGTTCATATTTTAAATATTACCGGAAATGACGAGTTTTGATAAAAAAAACTTCATTTCACCAAAGTTCAGCATCTACAGTCCAGTCGGATTAAATATTCGGAATAAAACATCGTACTTAAATTATTTCCGTTAATTAGGAGGAGATTCTTGCGAATTTTGTTGAAAACCTGTGTACCGGAAATGGAAGCTTCATTGGGAGCTTTTTCAATTTTTGCAACGATATTAAAAAATTTTACATTTACACAAAACAACAAGGAATTAAAAGATTCAAATAAATTTAAAGGTAAAATTTTCAACAAGGGTTGACCTCGTTCGTTGTCTGAAATTTAAGCAGGAATAAATATTTTTATTATCAAGATAGTTTTACCAAAAGTCCGATAAGTTTCTCCGCTTTAGAAATCAAGCGGGGTGTATCCGAGATCTATGTTTACATTCGTGGTAATATAAAGTCTGGTGTTGGCCACAACATTTCCCCCTCTTCGTTTTTTACAAGTTTTTCTGATATCAATGCATTTTGTATCAATAAGATTAGCAACGAAGATGCATGGATTCATGAGCAATGTTTACAGAAAATTTCAACAAAAGTTTGCTTTACATACCTACAAAGTATAAAGGTTGGGATCATGAGACTAAGTAATCCGTATTATGGGATTTTACTGGAAAATAATAAAATCTCATTTTCATCCCAAGATTCTTTAAATTGATCAATTTTTAAAAATTCGTTTAGTTTACTTATACATTTATTTGTTTGACGATATTCTAGAAAGTTAAACAAAAAGATAAGAAAGATTCGGAGCCGAAATCTATAAGCATTTTTGTTGCCTATAAAGAACTTATATGCAGTGTGATTTGCGTATTTCAAATATCACACCCACTCACATCCACCCACCTAACCCCATCTACACCCAGCCCAACCGACACCAATCCACCATAACTCAAACGACCCCAAACAAACACAAATCACCATACTTAAACATTATTACAACTATCCAATTTGAACCCTATACCGCACCACCCATATCATCATCATTTAACACCTCCATACCACTCCCACACACACACTCCCCACACAAACCCTCATCCACCAAATCCCAGAAAATAAAAAAAAATCTATCAATTTTCAGGAGCGGGGTTAACAAAACCCTACATATCTCCAAACACCCAAAACACAAAAATGTCCAAATCAATAGGGCTCTTTCCCATGAATTGCTTGAACTTTTAGTGAAGAAATTAAGCTGATATTTCTATCCGTTCTCAAAATATCGTGGACACAGACGGACGGACGGCAAACCGAAACCATGTTGCATTTTTTTAACAAAAATGCTTAAAAATCGTTAAATAATCGAAATACATATGTATATAATCATTTACTAAATTTGGCTATTAAATGACCACTTCCATTTATTTTGAATTTATTCCACAACTTAAAACTAAAAATCAAAAATTCTATTTCCTGCCAATCTAATCAATTCGAAGAAAAATTAGGAAACAATTTCCATATTTCAGAACATCACTTGAATAAATAAATGAAATAATCTCACCTAAACCAACCAAGTTAAAATTATTTATTCGACAAAGTACTCGTAATCAGCAATAATTTAAGGATGAAATTTCCAGATATCAAACTTTCGTTACATACATCTGTTCAACCGCTAAAAAATATTAAAAATTTCCGATTAATTTAATTTGACCGTATTCCAGTTCATATTTAAATCGTTAAAAAGGGCTACCTGCAAATTTAATATTATTAATGTATGTTATATAACATATTATAATTTGTATATTATATTAATAATCCTCTATATAATAACATTAGAATATTTTGCAGTTTGAAGTACACGATTAATGTAAAATATACAAAATAGCAATTTCAAAATTTCGTTTTTGTGTTCATAATATTTAAAGGGCGAGCAAAAATAATTTTGTAGAAACAATATACATTACATACATACATGTATTATTATGTATGTATTTATGTCTTCTACTTTTACGGCAATTTCGGAAGCAAAAGTATTTGAATGTGTGACGTACTAAATAAACGTTTATTAAATATATCACATACATTCATAGGAAAAAATGAACAATGATTTGCATAATATTCTCTAAAAAGCAATAATTGTTTTATATACATACATATTTGTTCGTCCTTCAATTCTCCTTTCTATATTTTTACTAAACAAAATAATATTTCTCCATTTCGTTTCGTGTTTCGTCACACAGTCGCGTCAACACATGTGTTTAAGTTTACGAATAAAAAAAAAACAAATGCGCTGATCTTCAATTTTACGTGAATAACAACAAAAACACAACAACAAACACACGATCTTTATTTGGGTTCAAAAAATAGACACAAGTGCTGGTGTCAATGAAGAGATTTCTTCTACATGACATATCTTTCTCTTTTTGATTTATGGCGCAACCCATAAAGCAAAAAGAGACAAGGAGGTGAATTATGTAAACATTACGAGTTACGAGTTACGACAAATGACGTCAAAAGGCCTTTTCATTTAAAGCATTTTGAGTTGTCGTAATTACGACTTTTTGTTGTTGTTTTAGTCGTACACATTTATAAATACGACACAAAAGTCGTACTATATTTTTTTTCTTGTTTTCATTGACAATTTGTCAAAATTAGTTTCAGTCGTAATTCGTAAGTCGTACTCGTAATGCTTACATAATAACCCCCAAGATACGTTATTTAGAAGAAATCTCTTCATTGACACCAGCACTCGTGTCTATTTTTTGAACCTAAAAAAGATCGTATTGTGTTTTTGTTGTTGTTCACGTAAAATTGAAGATCGGTGCATTTGTTTTTATTTTATTCGTAAACCTTAACACATGTGTCGACGCGACGGTGTGACAAAACACGAAACGAAATGGAGAAATATTATTTTGCTTAGTAAAAATATAGAAAGGAGAATTGAAGGACGAACAAATATGTATGTATATAAAACAATTATTTTTGCTTTTTAGAGAATGTTATGAAAATCATTGTTCGTTTTTTCCTATGAATGTATGTGATATATATATATAATAAACGTTTATTTAGTACGTCACACATTCAAATATTTTTGCTTTCGAAAATGCCATAAAAGTAGAAGACATAAATACATATCGCTCTTTGAATATTATGAACACAAAAACGAAATTTTAAAATGCTATTTTGTTTATTTTACATTGATCGTGTACTTCGACTGCAAAATATTCTAATGTTAATATATAGAGGATTATTAATATAATATACAAATTATAATATGTTATATACATTAATAATATTAAATTTGCAGGTAGCCATTTTTTAACGATTTAAATATGAACTGTAATACGGTCAAATTAAATAAATCTGAAATTTTTAATATTTCTTAGCGGTTGAACAGGATGTATGTAACGAAAGTTTGATGGAAATTTCATCCTTAAATTATTGCTGATTACGAGTACTTTGTCGAATAAATAATTTTAACTTGGTTGGTTAAGGTGAGATTATTTCATTTATTTATTCAAGTGATGTTCTGAAATATGGAAATTGTTTCCTAATTTTTCTTCGAATTGATTAGATTGGCAGGAAATAGAATTTTTGATTTTTAGTTTTATGTTGTGGAATAAATTCAAAATAAATGGAAGTGGTCATTTCATAGCCAAATTTAGTAAATAAGTATATGGATATACAAATTTGGATTATTTGACGATTTTTAAGCATTTTTGTTAAAAAATGCTATATGGTTTCGGTTTGCCGTCTGTCCGCCTGTGTCCACGATAACTTGAGAACGGATGGAGATATCACCTTAATTTCTTCATTAAACGTTCAAACAATTCATGGGATACAACTCTATTGATTTGGACATTTTTGTGTTTTGGGTGTTTGGAGATATGTAGGGTTTTGTTAACCCCGCTCCTGAAAATTAATAGATTTTTTTTTATTTTCTGGGATTTGGTGGATGAGGGTTTGTGAGGGGAGTGTGTGTAGGAGTAATATGGAGGTGTTTAACGGTGAGGATATGAGTGGTGCGGTATTGGGTGGTGCGGGCGTGATTTGGCGGTTTTGGGGGTTTGAATTGGATAGTTGTAATAATGTTTAGGTGTGGTGGTTTGCGTTTGTTTGAGGTCGGTTGAGTTATGGTGAATTGGGGCCGGTTGGGCTGGTTGTAGATGTGGTTGTTAGGTGGGTGTCGATGTTTGTGATATTTGAAATACGCAAATTACACTGCGTATAAGTTCTTTATAGGTAACAAAAATGCTTATAGAATTCGGCTCCAAACCTTTCCCATCTTTTTATTTAACTTTCTAGAATATCGTCAAACAACTAAATGAAAGTTAATTAAACGAATTTTTAAAATTTGTTAAATTAAAAGAATCTTGGGATGAAAATGAGATTTTATTATTTTCCAGTAAAATCCCTTAATACGGGTTAGTCTCTTTAACTATGTAGGTATGTAAAGCAAACTTTTGTTGAATTTTTTGTAAACATTGCGCGTGAACCCCTGCAGCTGCGTTGCTAATCTTATTGATACAAAATGCATTGATGTCAGAAAAACTTGTAAAAAAAAGAGGGGAAAATGTTGTGGCCAACACTAGGTTTTGTATTACCACGAAAGTAAATATAGATCTCGGATACACACCGTTTGATTTCTAAAGCGGAGAAACTTATCGGACTTTTGGTAAAACTATATCTTGATAATGAAAAATCATTATTTCTGCTTAAATTTCAGACAACGAACGAGGTCAACCCTTGTTCAAAATTTTACCTTTAAATTTATTTGAATCTTTTAATTCCTTGTTGTTTTGTGTAAATGTAAAATTTTTCAATATCGTTGCAAAAATTGAAAAAGCTCCCAATGAAGCTGCCACTTCCGGTACACAGGTTTCCAACAAAATTCGCAAGAATCTCCTCCTAATTAACGGAAATAATTTAAGTACGAAGTTTCATTCCGAATATTCAATCCGACTGGACTGTAGATGCTGAATTTCGGTGAAATGAAGTTTTTTTTATCAAAACTCGTCATTTCCGGTAATATTTAAAATATGAACTGAACTATTTGTTTTGTTTAAGTATTTTTTCGGCTTTTCGGACAAAACAAATTAAATTTAAACAAATTAAATTCACGGACGATTATAAAATTCTTTTTAATTGAACTATTTGTGTTTGAAATTAAATTTACACATCTTTTTTAATCGTTGTTTCGTAAAAGTTATATATGTACTTTTCAAAATACTTGCAAAAAAGAAGAAAGCTCCGATGGAAGGTGTCACTTCCGGTGAACCGGTTTTGGCCAAACATCATTGGGACCTCCCAAATTATAGTAAAAGCTTAAGCATGAAGTTTCATTCCAACTAATCCGTTATCCTGAAGAGGGACCGATTTTTTGTTGAAAACAGTTTTTTTGTCCAAAACAGTCATATTCTGTGGCCAACAACCGTCTTTCTTTTACCACGAATCTATCCCTAGATCTCGAATTCGCCACAATCCATTTCTAAAACGGAAAATTTATGGTACCTGTCTTTTGGTAAATTTGTTTTGCACAATCAAACATCATGGTTCCTGTTTAAATTTCAGAAAACCAACATGGTCAACGCTTGTTGAAAAATTAATCTTTAAATTTACTTGAATCTTTATTCTTTAAATCTACATATTTAAATTTACAAAAGCGGGGAAGAATTAATTCTTTATCTTTGTTTTTTTAAATGCTAAACTGTTCAACATCACTGATTTAGCATTTTAAATTATTAAAATGCTCACGTGGAAGGTACCAGTTTTGATACACAGACTTGCACTAAATTTCGCAAGAAACTCGTAGGTGTTCGTTATGTTGACTTTGAGGGCATCAATTGTTTGGATCTGATATTAAAGATAGCCCCAAAGGAAAAAGCCTACAGGCGTTAAATGACACGACACCTGTGTCCAATTCACGTCGCTGCTGCGCGAGATAACCAAATGCTCTCATATCGCTCGTGCAGACTATGTAGCATCGCCATGTTGAAACTACATGTCGTTGGTATCAATTTCATCCAGTTTAGGCTACAAAAACTTGGGTCATCGATCTGTAGCACTTGCCGTTGACAATTATGACAATGCCAGTTTTGGGAAAAGCACGAACCGGTGATTTCACCAAATCAAAATCCACACCAAACAGTGGCTTTCTCGGGGTTTATTTGGTGATGGTATATCTCGTGTGGATTGATACTGTCCAAATTCGTCAATTTCAAAGAGCCTCGTCGATAAAGATAAGTTTTTTCTAAAATTTGGTTCAATTTCCAACTGTTCCAGACCACATTTAGCGAACCAACGGCTTTGCCTGTAATCGTTTACCTTCAGTTCCTGGGTCAGCTGGATTTTATAAGGGCGCAGACTGAAGTCCCGATGCAATATTCGTCAAGTTGAAGTCGCAAAAAGGTCTAGTTCTTGTGTACGACGAGAAATAACTGCTATTATGAAATTTTTCGATGTCGAAAAAATTCGATTCGACGCGGATTTACACTATTAGGAAATTTTTCGGTTTCAAATTTTTTAGGTATCGAAAAAAAGCGATATAACGGGGATTTACCGTAGAAGAAGCTAGTTTTTACAGTGGTTTTATTATTTCGTTTTTACGTTATAGTGTGCGATTAAAATTAATCAAAAATAGTAATTAAAATAAATAAAATATTTGTATTTCCAACAATTCATTAAAGATTAAATGTGGACAGTAGTATTGGTATTTTTCCCATTCCATTGATAAAGATTCTTGATGAAGATGATGTTACGCCGATGTAAATACGAGGAGTACCGAATTAAAAGAGTCTGAATTAAAAAAGTTCTTTAAAAATGAATTAAAAAAGTTGATTTTTGTATGAACATCTGCTATTTATTTTAATTCATATTTTTAACTTAAAATTATGAATTAAAAAAAGCGATTTAGAAAAATGAGAAAACTCAAAAATGAATTAACAAATGCTTACACTATTTCATTTTTAAAACACATTCCTTAATTCATTTTCAAAATTAAAAAAGGCACATTTTATTTCATTTTATAAATTAAAAAATCTTAATTCGGCTTTTAACAAATATTCAGAAATGTGCATTATTTTGGGTTAAAGTTTACTTTACGTATACATCTGGAAAATCAGGTAAGGAGTATAAATTTTTAAAATTTTTAAAGGAGGAACCCAAATTTTTCCGGCTTTTAAGAGGAGGAAGGTAAATTTTTCCGGAAAATTGTCCCATTTTCCAGGAAAATTTTCACTTAAAAAAAAATCCGTATTATTCTATTCAAACGTACAAATGTGTAATCTTTATAAAAATTTGGATATTAGGATTGTATCTTAACAGTTTTTCAACAGTACAAATAATTTTTCCGTGAAATTTTTTCAATTTTTCCAGGAGAATTTTGAAATTTTTTCAATTTTTTTTTTTTTTTTTACTTAGTTTGACACTTAAAGAAATGTACAAATTTTGGAAAAACGGGGGTTTGGGGGCCCATCCTCTAAGGTATAAACGATTTAAAATTACATTAAAAAAAATTTATATATATATGAAAGTTGATTCTTTTAACCCTTGTGGCACTATCAGAAGAAGCGATAACAGCGAGATAAACTCTTTGATCTGTGCCTGCAAGGTTGACGAAGCAATTATTATTAATAAAAATAAAAAATAATATTGAAAAAATAAAAAGAGTAAAAATTTTTCCGGAAAATCAAAAAAATTTCCGGAGAAATGTAGCTTCTCGTCCCCCTAAAAACTGATAGTAAACAATCCTTCATTTAAAAATTTCCAAAAGTTATATTTCTTACCTGATTTTTCCGATGTATACGTAAAGTAAAATTACGCCGTATTTTGCATTGCCAAATTTTTACGTGCAAAATTCAAATTTAAATTCCAAAAAATTTTCATTATGAAAATAATTTTTTTTTTCATTTTATAAAACGGCTTATATTATTTCATTTTATAAACACTTATATTAATTCGTTTTAAATCTGAATTAAGAAATGCCTTTTTAAATTCATTTTATCGAACTTTTTTATTTCTTTTTCAACTCTGATTTTAATTCATTTTTAAAATGAAATTATTTTCATTATTATTTCATTTAATTATTTTAATTCAGAAAAAAAAAACTTTTTTAATTCAAACTTTTTTAATTCATGTAGCCTACATACGAGTATAAAGAAAACGTTTACGCACCAATTCAAATCCTTTTGATATGAGTAATAAAAGATAACTTGAAGTTTTTTATTGTAACCATTCTTTATTAACAATTAATTTCCTTCAGATGTATGAAATTATTCCGGCTATCGAAGGAGTACTTTAAAGAACTTCTTGTACAGGCGGAGACTCATTTTACCAAATGAACAAACAAAGACGCTGTACCACCTATGATAGATCTAGCGGCTACCATCCAGTTTTGGCCGAAAGCTCCTACCAATAGGCTTTATGCCAAGATTTTTTATTAAGAATGTCACAACCAACAGTTTCGGCAGTAATTACGGAAACCCTTAATATATTGGATTTAAAAATTTAAAATTTTATTATATAAATTTATTTAACCTTATAACCCCTCAGCCTAGGGTACTCAGAGGTCTTCGGCTGTCTCTGTGTACACCTAGGTAACACCAAGGTAGCCGCGTCCACGTCGCGGGGGGTGGGTACTGCTTCGGCAGTAGCAAAGTGCTACCGGGGACCAAATTCCAGTGGTACAAATTGGCTAAAACAAACAATGAATACAACAAATACGGAATGTAATACCCCAGGTGGTACAGCAGCAGATATGCTGACAAATCCACACTCTTCGAAGGCAGGTCCAATAGATTCTGGGGTAAGCCAATCATTGTTTAACCCATTTGGACGAAGTTCCAAATTACCAAGATCACCAAGATCTTCAACTGAAAATATATTTCAGCACGAGAAGAAAAATGCTGAACTCCATGAACAACTACGAGAAATAAAGGAATTTACAACCAAATTGAAAGAAGAATTAACAATTTTATAGAAAGAGAACGAAGAACTCAAAAAAGCAGTTGAAACACGTGCAGAACTTGGGACGAAACCTAATCCTGCAATCGATGAGGACATCAATCCATTCCATACGGATGAAGAAGAATTGGAAAGAGAAACAAATCGGATGTTGAAACGGAGTAAAAGACCAAGTAAGAAAAGGACAGCTCAACACTCACCAGAAATAGCAGAAACTTTACCATCAACTTCAAAAGAGGTTTCTAGAAAACAGTTAATCATCAAGAAACAAATAACTGTAGACCAATAACCAGCTAAACCAAAAGAGACCAATTAATGTCGATGAGGTAGAAAAATCATCCGAGCGGCAACCAGCTCAATAAAATGAAGCACAGACAAAGATAAAAGCCCCACCACCGATTTTCATAGTAGGAGTAACGAACTACTTAGAAACCCAAAGTGTAACGAGTACTGTTACGGAACAAGAGTATAAAATTACTGCTCTGAACAATAATGTATGGAAGATTAACACTGCAAATCGAAACGCATACAGAAACTTGTCAATGAAGCTGAATACACAAAAATATCAGTGGTACACGTACGAAAATAAAAACGATCGTCCCATCAAGGTCATGGCGAGAAGGTTACATCCAACCTGTGAAATTAATTCAATAATGGAGGATCTAGAAAATAAAGGATTTAAAATCCTTGATGTCGTAAACATTATTAAAAAAGAGAGACGTAGCGGAGAGAACCGACTAGAAGCCGTTTCAAAAAGAGGACTTCCCTGTTCATGCTAACGTTTGATAAATCCGAGAAAATAGAAAACATTTACAATATAACTGGCATACTCAACATGCGAGTAAAGATCGAAGCTGTTAAAAGAGGCAGTACAAGAATTGTATAATGTAAAAAATGCCAAGGCTATTGCGATATTGCGCGCGCGATCCAAGATGTGTGAAATGAGCTGAAAAGCACCCAACACAAACTTGCAAACTAACAAAAGAAGAACCAACAAAATGTATAAATTGTAATGGGCAACATCCAGCCAGCTACCGAGGATGTGAGGTTGCCAAGCAGCTACAAAAAATAAGGGGTCAGACACGCAAACCCCCTCTAAGTCATCCAAACAAGAATCGAGCAAGAAACAAATCATCTATGCGTAAGGAGAATTATACATATGCACAGGCCGCTTCAAATTCGAAAGAAAATGAAGCAAACGGTACCGAAAATTTCAAAAACACTGTCCAAGCAATTCTAAATAGCCTGGAGGAACAGAATAAACTAGATAAGTTAATTCTGAATCGACTTAACCTGCTGGAAATACCAAGTTCCAAAATAGTTAAAAATAAATAATGTCTGCAATTCATAGTTCAACTCATAATTGCGGAGCAGAAACCAGACATCAAAACTACTCATTAAGAATAGCCATATGGAATGCAAACGGATTAACACAACACCTAGAATAATTAGAACTATTTCTAAATACAGAGAAAATTGATATATGCTTAATATCAGAAACACATTTTACCAGCAGCTCCTATGTATCAATCCGGAGATATACTTGTTACCATACCACACATCCTGCAGAACGAGCAAGAGGAGGGTCAGCTATATTTATTAGGGATAATATCAAACATCATGAAGAATTAAAAATAGAAAAATAATCCATGCAAGTAACCACCGTGACGGTTAAATTTGGTCATCACAACACCTGTAATATATCTGCAATATATTGCCCCCACGGTATAACATAAAATAAGAAGACTACATTAACCTGCTCCAGCAATTAGGAGGTAACTTTATTGTCGGAGGTGATTTTATTGCAAAAAATACCTTCTGGGGTTCAAGATTAACCTCTTCAAAAGGCAAGGAATTACTTGCAGCTGGCCAATACTCAAACTGTGAATTTTACTCAGGAGGGAAACCAACGTACTGGGCAACAGATCCTAACAAAATCCCAGACCTAATAGATTTCTACATCACTTAAGGCATATCGGAACGCTACATCTTCTTAGAAAATGATGAAAGTCTAATATTTGATCATTCTCCTGTTATTATGACGATTAGTGAAAATGTAATAGAAAAAACAAATTCACCACAACTAACAAAACAAATTGGGAATTGTTGTGGAGGAAAAAATAGAATTTCAAGTGCCAATCAAAAGTGAATATGAAATAGAAGAGGAACTAGACCGGCTCCTTGATGTCATACAATCGTCGGCTTGGGAATGCACCCCCAAATTATCATCCAGGAATGAAAACGCAGTTATTTACCCAATAGAAGTAAGAGAATTAGTGCAGGAAAAACGAAAAGCCCGAAAGAAATGGCAGAATATATGTGCGCCGCAGGATAAAACCACCTTAATTAACTTGTGGATCAAACTTAAGGTACTCATAAAAGCAGTGAAAAATTAAACAATTGGAAAATATCTTTGTTTTCTAGCCCCAACTAAAGATACCGACTACTTCCTCTGGAAAGCAACAAAAGGGTTAAAACGACTAAAAACGCAGATCCCCCCAATCAGAATAAACGAGGGGAATTGGGCTAGAAGTGCGAAAGATAAAGCTGACCTGTTTGCTGAACATCTTGAAGAAACATTTTAACCTCTAGGTCGGCAGACCAGTTACGACAACACTGTTGATACGCCCAGAATATCTGATTTCGAAGATATCAGGCCTGTAACATTGAAAGAACTAAAAGCCGAACATAAAAGCAAAGAAAGCCCCTGATTACGATCTGATAACAGGGCAAACAATAAAGAAGCAGCCTGAGAAAGGGACCCGTAAATTACTGCACATAATCAATGCGATCCTCAGGAAAAAACATGTGCCAATGCAGTGGAAAGTAGCAGAAGTAATAATGTTTCCGAAACCGGGCAAGCCACCGAATGATAGAAAATCTTATCGGCCAATTTCACTTCTACCAACACTTGCGAAATTGTTTGAGAGGCTGTTGCTTAAAAGATTGAAAAAAACCATAGAACAACGAAACCTTATCCCAGAATATCAGTTTGGTTTCAGAGAGAAACACTTAACTATTGAGCAGATTCACAGGCTTACAGATGTCATTGAGGATACATTAGAAAGGAAAAAGGTTTGCTCTGGTATCTTCTAAGATATGGCCCAGGCCTTCGATAAGGTATGGCACAGAGGTTTACTCTTTAAACTACATACATAGAGATTTACCAAAATAGTATTACATGATTTTAAAATCATACATAGAGAATCGCCACTTTCGGGTGAAATATGAAGATGAATATTCCGAGCTAAACAAGATTTCGGCAGGAGTCCCGCAGGGTAGTGTTTTGAGACCAATTCTTTACCAACTCTACACCAGAGATCTACCGCATTTAAACGATGTTACCGTTGCAACATTTGCTGATGACAATGCAGGTCTCTCAGTAGGAGACACTATCGAGGAATCGACAACGAAACTTCAAGAAGCATGTGACAAAATCATAAAATGGACAAAAATGTGGCGTATCGGGCTCAATGAATCGAAATCCACGCATGTGAATTTTGCTAATCTAAAATTCAGTTACAAACCTGTAATCATTTACGGTCAGCAGATTCCGTATGCAAATAAGGCTAAACATCTAGGGATGACCTTAGATACCAGGCTTAGATGGAAGGAGAACGTTAAAAAGAAATATTGGGGGTACAAATTGAAAATGCGGGATTGATAACAGATGGCGTTACTAACGCTATACGCATCAGGCAGTACTGTGACTATGTTCATGTCAAAGCTACGTCTTATAGCTTTAATTTTCAGTATGTGTCAATTTGTCGCAGTGTCAAATTCATAGTTTTTTTGAGCTCTCAATATGTCGAGTTTCGTGCCAACAAAACAGCATTTGCGGGAAGTTTTAATTTACTTCTTTAATTTGAAGAAAAGTGCTGCTGAAGCACATCGATTGGTCTCCGAGGCTTATCCGAGTCATGTTCCATCGGTTTCAACGTGCGAGAGATGGTTTGTGCGGTTTAGAAGTGGTGATTTTGACGTTGAGGACAAAGAGCGGCCGGGCCAAGTGAAAAAGTTTGAGAATGCTGAATTGGAGGCAATACTCAATGAAGACTCATGTCAAACTCAACAAGAGCTCGCAGATTCATTGGGAGTGACACAACAAGCCATTTCCCATCGTATAAAAGCCCTCGGAATGATCCAAAAGCAAGGACATTGGGTGCCGTATGAGCTGAAGCCGAGAGACGTCGAGCGCCGTTTTTTTGCATGCGAACTGCTGCTCGAACTGCAAAAACGGAAGGGTTTTTTGCATCGCATTGTCACTGGTGATGAAAAGTGGATCCATTACGATAACCCGAAGCGCAAAAAATCATATGGTTACCCCAGCCATGCATCATCATCGACGGCCAAACCAAATATTCACGGCGCCAAGCTCATGCTCTGTATTTGGTGGGACCAGCTGGGTGTGGTGTATTATGAGCTATTGAAATCGAACGAAACCATCACAGGAGCACTATACCGAACTCAATTGATGCGTTTGAGCCGCGCACTCAAAGAAAAACGGCCACAATACGAGCAAAGACACGACAAAGTAATTTTGCAACATGACAACGCTCGGCCACAGGTTGCAGCGCCGGTCAAAACATACCTACAAACGCTGAAATGGGAAGTCTTACCCCACCCGCCGTATAGCCCAGATATTGCTCCTTCCGATTACCACCTTTTCCGATCGATGACACATGACCTAGCTGACCAGCGCTTCCATTCTTACGAAGAAGCCCAAAAATGGGTCGATGACTGGATAGCAGCCAAGCCGGCCGAATTTTTTCGCGACGGTATCCGTAAATTGCCAGAAAGATGGGAAAAAGTTGTGGCTAGCGATGGACAATATTTTGAATAATTCATTTGTTACCATTTTTTCAGAATAAACGTTCAAAAATAGAAAAAAATCCCGCATTTTCAATTTGTACCCCCAATAAGAAGAACTTAATATCAAATATCGAAAAATGTATTGGCTGCTCGGGAAAAATTCGGAATTGTCAACCGAAAATAAATTGCTATTTTACCAACAGGTGCTAAAGCCTGTATGGACTTACGGAATACAGCTATGGGGCTGTACAAAGAAAACCAACACTAAAATAATACAAACTTTTCAAAACAAAGTGCTACGTGGTATAGTTAATGCTCCGTGGTACATTAGGAATGATGACCTTCATAGGGATCTAAATATCCCGACGGTCCAAGAAGAAATAAAAAAACTTGCAGTAATGCATGCACTCAAAGAAAAAACGAAATTTAAAATTAAATATAACATTTTAAATTCAAAAACACTGCTTCATCAGTAACAACGGGCAAAACATTTTATAACTAAAACCACCTCTATTTAAATTGAAACGAAACCTTTTAAATATGAATCTATTATATCAAAAAAATAAATGTTCAATTTAGTTTTAAATTATATCGCATTCAAACTAAAACGTAGAATTTTAAAATCATATACAATTCGTTTTAGTAATTTTTTTTCAAAATATTTGTCAACATTGATCGAAACAGCTGTTTCCTCAAAAATGTGCAAAACAACATTATACAAATTTCAAACTTCTTAAGCCGGTGATATAATTCGCTAAATCTATATGTTCTTGTGTTATACTATAGGTATAAACAAGATTGAGTTTTTACAGTTTCGTCGTTGCAGCCTGATGAGTAGACCAACTTTTTATCAGTAGAAAATGAAACTGCCAAGATAGAACTTAAGGAGGTTTTCATTTTGTAAGGGTTGTGTATATTTTACATAATGATTTAATTTTCTACTTTTTGTGGTAGATATTTATTATAAGTACATGAAGATCTTCGATGTTTCGAAACATTACTTCTTTGGTTTTTGATGACTTAAATAGGAGAGGAAATACATAATTTTCTACTTTTTTCAAACCGCATGTGAAAACGTAGTTTATTGTATTGAACATATTTGAATTGAAATTTTCTCCATTTAGATTCATATGTGTAACGTATTCATATCATCAATGTTGCATTTTAAATTTAAAAGAAAAGAAAACACTATTAAAATTAAACTTTTAAATTAAAAACCTCAGCAATACATTTCTATATGTTAACCGATTTAAAATAAAAGTTAACATCTCTAATTTAAAGTTGATTTGTTTTTAAATCTATATTTCAATTAAAAAAAACAAATACGATTTTAAAATGATCGTTTTCAAATCAAATTATTCCGTTGTTGCTTGGAGAACGTATATGAAATTTCTTAAAACGAAACGTTTTTTTTTTATTTTTAAATTGTTTTTTCTCTAAGTGTGGACAACGTATTTATCAACACGTAAATGACGAGCTTCGTGGTATGTTGGACACCTTCCATGCAGTAAGACGATTGCAGAGAACGAAACCAATTGATTTAATGGATTAACGACACCAAAGCAAAGACTACTTCAGTAAATAACCTATAAATGGAGCCGGCCAATGGGCGTCTTCTTATTCACAAGTGACTAAATTAAGAAAGAAAAATTACTAGATGAATTGTATTCAGTTGTAATAATTTAAATAAAAAAATAAAAAAAAAAAACTTATAATTTTATAAATCATTTGAAATACATTCTTCATACAAACAAATATCGAATACAAAATTCGTCAATTAAATTGTCGTCGTAGTGCATTCGGAAAAATCTCTTCAATATTTTCTTTTAGCTTCATAATAGAGCGAATTTTTTCGATAACATATGCGTTCGAAAAAATTCGCCTCGATTTTTTTTTTTAAGTTCATATTAGGGCGAATTTTTTCGATATCGAAAAAAAACGAAATCGAAAAATGTCATAATAGGCGGTGTTATGGACCGATATCATATATTATAAAGTACTTATATATAATATAAGCTACTAAGTGGATCGAAAAAAAAAATTGACTCTACCCTTATTGAATGTAAAAAAGTTCAGTGCACAATTTTTTTCACCACTATATTTTACCCTTTTCCATATAAATCAAGGATACCAAAAACGGTCGAAATTTTTTCACAGAAAAATCGGGCTATATCTTTTCTGTTTCTATTCTATATTCTGTGCCGATATTGTTGCAAAATTGATAAAGAATATTTTATGCAAACGCTTCTATGGAGGCTGCCACTTCCGGGGGACTGATTTCAGCCCAAAATCATAGTTCTGTCAAATTATAACAAAAGCTTATGTGTGAAGTTTCATCCCGATCAGTTAATCCATCTGGTCACTCTGGCCTGTAGAGAAGGTAGTCTGTTACTCTGCATGGAACCACATATGCACATATACACAGAGATTTTTTAACAATCACATTTTTTGACTGCGGCAATATAGCGAATGTTAAATCTGCGAAAATCACAGGGTCAAAATTTTTTATGCTTACTATACTTTATTTTACTACGTAAAATAAATTAAAATGTACTGATGTAATTTAATTTTCATTCGTTTGGTGTTCAATGGTTTTTTTCGTAGATGGTAATATAATTTTCAAAATATTGCTGCCACTTTTCGTGCACTGATTTCGACCAAAAATCACTGAGATCTCTTAATTTATGGCTAAATCTTAAAAACGATCATCCCGATAAATCAATCTATTTGGAGTAAACAAAGGTTGAATTTTTGTTGAAACAGCTTTTTGTTAAAAATCGTAATATATCCTTAAATTTCGGAAAGCTGAGCTGCCAACAATACCGGTGATGCAAAATTAATTTAGACTCTTTTAGGTGATGGTCGTTTTTCTTGTAATATTTGCACAAGCTACTATATAGAAGCTGCTATTTCACTGGAATCTCCTAATTTATGAAAAAGCTTAAGTATGAAGTTTCATCCCGATCAATTGTCCGGATCAATTGTCTAATGCCCGGTTACACCGAAAAATGACCAACAGCCAGCCTGTTAGTTGTGTGGCATTTAAATATTGTTTTATGAAATATGTTTCCACAATCAGAAAAAAGTCAACGCAAACTTGACTAAATGCATATATTTTATTACTTGGATATATTTAATTACATAGTTAAATATTTTTTAGTTAAAAAGTTATTCAATCAAAATTGGCCATTTAAATTTTTATTCGCAAGCTAAATATTTCCACGGAATATAATATATTTAATCAAGTTTGCGTTTGCCGTTAGTCATTTTTCTTCTAAAATGTTTTTGATTTTTAGGCGGTTGCACAGAAAAATGACTGGTTTTGCCATGGATCTCACAAATTTACATGCGATGTTTTTTAGAGCACGGATAAATTAACAAAACAGAAAAAAACCATCAACAAAAATGAATTTGACCTAAAGTATAATAACCAAAAATTGGTTTATAAATGCCTAGTTCCAATGCCACAATTTCAAAAGATTTAATTTTAGAATCATATTTCCGCAGGTCAACAAATTTCATCTCGCTAAGAAATAGTCTTTTCTTTCCAATTTGGAGTCGTATTTACGAGCTGCGCAGAAGAATAGTTAAATAATTTAATCACAAACAAAAAATATAAACACAAATTGAATTTAATTTGCCCATATTTCAGTTCACAGTTAAATCGTTTGCACTCAAATGTGCACGATCAATGTAAATAAAGAAACAAAATAGGGATTTTCAATTTCGTTTTCCTGTTCATAATATTTAAACGGCGAGGAAAAATAAGTTCGTAGGAACAATAGCAATGCATTTTATGTATTCTACTTCTTCTTTTAAAGAAAAAATATTTGAATGTGTGTAGTACCTACTAAATAAAAGTATGTACATACACATATCACATACATTCATAGGAAAAAATAAAAACTATTTTTATAACATTCGATTTATAAAAAGCAGAAAATATATAAAGATGTAATGAAAAAATGTCTGTTTTAATGTTGTTAAAAATAAATTAAAACAAAATAAAAAATTGTTCACTCCTTTCTGTTTCATAACTTCTTCATTCAAGCCTTGTATAAAAACGCATGAGTAAAATAAACACAAAGGTACCATGATGGTACATTATTTATACACACACATATATAAATTAAAGAGAATGAGTGAAAGAGAATTTGTTTACTTTATGCTATTTTGCAGTTGTTGTGCGTCGCTAGTCCCGCTTTGGATTAAATAAATAATTCTTATTGGATAATCTTGTTTCATTTATTTATGTTTTGTCGAAACCTAGTAGGGGGCTATTTGGGAATTCGATTCGATAACGAGAGTACAAGATTCATATTTGGTTTGAATGTGATTTGAACGATTCTTATTTAAAATCCAATATGAATCTTGTACTCTCGTTATCGAATCGAATTCCCAAATAGCCCCCCTAATTTACAAAATATGCATTTTTTAATAACTTGACAGATGTCAGCACCATCTAGCAAATATGCAAACCTTAGTTACAAAAAATTCCGTATTATACATGGTAGCTGTAGTAATAAATTTTCCATAAGAGCAAAAATCAATATGACAACTGAAACACTGTGGTGAAGGAACTGTCTTGTCTCGTTAAAATTTCTTTTCGCAGCGAGGCATTTCCCAAATATCTCGTTTAAAGGAGTTTTACGAATTCCATTCTAATATCATCGTCTGCATTTCACTATAATATGGGCTGTTATCTTGTAAACATAAAGGGGTACTTCGCGTTGATGTTTTGACTTCAGTTATCCCACGAAGCAAAACGCCATTAAATAATGAGTTTACATCAATATCGTTATTGGTTTCGTCCATCTGAAAATTTAAAAATACTTAATTTTGTATATATTTTAAATAGAAACATTTTACTTGGCCCTTATTAAGGTATTCGATATCGAACAATCGAATGACATTTTCCAACAATCAGTATTTGTGAATTCGAGAGCGTATAAAATGAAAACAAACAACGAATTTATCACTTTAAATGTCAAAATTCCTTAAGATGTTTAATTTTAGTAAAGGTTAAATAATTTCCCTTCTCATTATTTAACAGTGTTACATATCTATTTTCGATCGAATTCCCAAATACCAAATGGTGTTCGAATCGAATTAATCATTCGAATCGAATATCAATTCGAATCGAATTCCTAAATAGATGTCCTGGTACCCCCGTAACATCGAAAGAGCCTCCGGAATGGCAAATACAGAATTCTCTAGAAAATTTGTCTTGTTATCTCATAAAAATGAGCTGGGAGTTTTCCTACAAAAACATAAAGCAAAAATACTACTTCAAACATTTTACCCATGCCAACAAAACCAAGTATGTTTTTTACTTACTAAAAGAAATTAAATCATTTTGGAAGCAACAAATAAATAATTAGATTATAGTTTTCGTTGCAAACACACACACACACACACAAACTAATTTAATTATTTAATTTTTAAATTAAATAGATAAAACTATATTTTAAACATAATTGCAACGCAAATGTCAAATGCATGGCTCTTGTCATGACCAATACAAGATAAGCCATACTCGTTATAACTAAGATAGTGTGGGTAAGTCTAATAACAATTTTGTGCGTTCAAGCACGTTGTTTTATATTTGATTGGGCTAATAAAAATCATCCCAAATACAGAAAGAAACAAATGAATAAAATCCATTATGATATGTCAATGGCTTTTTGTGAATTTATATATTCCAATTTTTTATCTTTTTTTATTTGCTTTTTTAACCGATTCTTCCTTGTTCAGCTCCTATTCTTCTATTATTTGTCAATACCACTACTACTACAGTAGTTGAAAAATAGGAATTGATAAAAAATCGATCTCCCTAAATGTGATAATTTTAATTTGTTAAAATGAAAGTTTAAAAATTACTATTTTTAAATTTTCTTAAAATTAAGTATTGTTTTTAAAATAAAAATTTAAAAAAAAACGTTTGAAAAAAAAAAATTGGAATATATTAGTTTTTTGTCGAGTCAAAAGGGAGTTGCTATCCTAATTCCATAATTAATGAATGAAAAATTCCCAAATTAAGACTTATTTGTCTTTGCAAATTAAAAAAAATTATCACCATCATTTACACTGAAGCCCGAGTTAATCTAAATTTTCACCGGTTTAAGAAGATATTTAAAATTTATATATAGCAAACAAACAAAATATTCCTTTACATTTTATTACGATTTATATGGCTCGCAAATTTTTTATTTTGGTATTGATTTAAATTCTTTTCTGCCCAAGAAACCATACAAAACACCAAAAGGTTGACGCTGATTGTGAAATTACTTAGTCATTTTATGAACTTTAACTACTTTTATTACCATTAATTGCGAAAGAGCCAACAATTTTTGTGAGATTGAAAACTTTATGATTTTTTGAAATTTATCTCAGATTTTTTGTCACTATAGAGTGGTTTTTGTCACAATTTTAAGAAAAACTCGAATTATTTAAAGTAAAAACTTCTGAAATAAATTTCAAATTGATTTTGTAGTTCTATAATTAAAGAATATTATAAAAAGGTAAAATATGTGTATTTCCGCTCTCCTCACTGCCTATCATTTTATTTAAAGCTCCAGAAATTCTAGTCTACATCCGAATAACTTCCTTTAACTTTTACGGCATCCTAAACGAAATAGAAACTCCACTAAAGAAGTTGATTGATTGGTTGGAAAGTACGGCCAAGATTAAGCAGGGTTCCCGGATACGCCGAGCCCTCAGTACACCCTTCTTAACATGCCAAGATGGAGGAATACAAAAGGTTGTTGTATATGATAGACTTAATCCGGACTAACAGACTCCTATGTAGTTCATAAAATGATAGTTCAGCCACAGTATGAAAAAAAATGTAGTAGCTGCTTCCTAGAAACTCAGACTATCAATAAATTTAAAGTTATAAAAGAAATCAAAAGGATTAATAATTCAAGGAATATACTGCACGTTGGTTATAACCTAAATAGTTTTTAGAAATTTAGAAAAACAGATTATTACAAGCGCGAAGTGAATATTAATATTCATTTAGTAAAAATGATTAAAATAACCATACACGCTAACAGAATATATATATTCGTAAATTTCACTCAAGCAATAATAATACAATTTACACAGATACAATTAGATTACAATTATTACATGCAGGAAGTGAATCCTACAACTGTTGCAGTTATAAATGTTTTCAAGTTTTAATTTAAATACAAAATGCATTTATTTGATATCTGAATTGAAATAGATCAATATTGCAAATTGCTTATAACCTAAATAGTTTTTAGCAATTTAGAAAAACAGATTATTACAAGCGCGAAGTGAATATTAATATTCATTTAGTAAAATTGATTAAAATAACCACAAGCTAACAGAATATATATACTAAAATTCCACTCAAGCAATAATAATAAAATTTACACAAGTAAAATTAGATTACACTTATTACATGCAGGAAGTGAATCCTACAATTGTTGCAGTCATATATGTTTTCAAGATTTAATTTAAATACAAAATGCATTTATTTGATATCTAAATTGAAATGGATCAATAATGCAAATTGCTTATAACCTAAATAGTTTTTAGCAATTTAGAATAGCAGATTATTACAAGCGCGAAGTGAATATTAATATTCATTTAGTAAAATTGATTAAAATAACCACACGCTAACAGAGTATTTATATACTAAAATTTCACGCAAGCAATAATAATACAATTTACACAAATACAGTTAGATTACACTTATTACATGCAGGAAGTAATTCCTACAATTGTTGCAGTCATATATGTTTTTTAGTTTTGATTTAAATACAAAATGCATTTATTTGATATCTAAATTGAAATGGATCAATAATGCAAATTGCTTGTAACCTAAATAGTTTTTAGCAATTTAGAAAAACAGATTATTACAAGCGCGAATTGAATATTAATATTCATTAAGTAAAATTGATTAAAATAACCACACGCTAACAGAATATTTATATACTAAAATTTCACTTAAGCAATAACAACAATATTTACACAAATACAGTTAGATTACACTTATTACATGCAGGAAGTAAATCTTACAATTGTGACAGTCAAATATATTTTTTAGTATTAATTTAAGTACAAAAATGCATTTATTTGATATCCAAATTGAAATGGATCAATAATACAAATTGCTTATAACCTAAATGGTTCTTAGCAATTAAGAAAAACAGATGCTAACAGAATATATATATACATAAATTTCACTAAAGCAATAATACTAATATTAACACAAATAAAGTTAAATTACATTTATTACATGCAGGAAGTGGATCCCTAAATATTTTAAAATTATTTTACGGTAAAACCCAATAAGCGTTAAGACGGACTTCTTCAAATTAAATCCCTTGCAATAGTATTGTTAATAATAAGAGATCAACATAGGTTCAATCATGGTTAAATTTTATTGTAAATAAAGTCAAGTTTACTTGTAGTTAATACAATTTAAGGAGTTAATATTGGAATTGGATTAATATTTTTCATAAACCGGGTGATTTAAATAGGATATTTTAAGGAAGCGGGCATTAAATCGGATATAATTCAAACAGATTTTAAATTCATTTCATATTTTATTAATTAATTAACTACAATATGTATATACAATGTTAAATGGTGTTGATAAATTAAATAATAATATTAAATTTTTATTTTTGGTTTTTAAATTAAATTCATTAGTTTATTAATTTTTTTTTTACATATCTTAGAGATTGTCTTAAGGCAAAACCAACTTTTTGTGAACGTAAATAGTGTGATTTGGGAATGCCTTTCGCATTGATTTATTTTATGTTTAAATCGTCACCAAGCATAGAAGGAACATTTGAATTCTTATAGATTTTTGTTTTAAGGTACATAACATTAAAATATAACTTAATTAGTAAATATTAAAACTTAAACATTTATTTTCTTTGTGTAACTTTTGATCTCGTCTCAGATTTTCATTAAATTGTATTGATTAAAAAGTAAATCTGAGGCCACACAAATCAAAATAATGGGCCACAAGTCGAACAATAACAAAATATAAATTATAAAAAATAATCTTATTCAAACAATTTTGGCCGAACTAAGCACCAAAGTTAATAAATTAATACAGATTATATTTAAGATCCGATGGTGGTTCTTTTGCAAATTTTCTTTATAATTAAGGTTATACAACGTGAAACGTCACTTACTCCATTAAAGTCGTACCAATTTTAAATAGTTAGTAAAAAATCAAACATGAATTTATATCTTGGAAAGAACTTTGCCACGTAAAAAATATTACAAAATAAATAAACTATTTTTGAAAGGTACATTTTTCCACCACGATTAGCCGAACCAGAGGAGTCGCCACAAAACATTCTGCTCAATAATTCCAGTTTTAACGCAGGAGCCAGAAAAACAACCATCAACAACCTTTTGAGTCAACCTATAATGAAGTCAGTCCAAACCAATAGGCTGAAAGTAGCAGCCGAGCATCAAAAAATAAAAGGGATCCTGTAGGATTATATTTAAATCAAAGAAATGTTTTTGTTTTTGTCAGACATTATTGTTGTTGTCAATATAAACATGGTCGAATATACACAGTAAATACTTATGGAGGACTGGATGTCTATATGAACACGGATTTAAATTGGCTCACTTTGGGATTAATATTAAATTATATTCAAATCATAGACAAAATATTGTTTATGTCAACGATTGTTGTTGTTGTCAAATAAACATGGCCGATAATAATACATTAAATACATATGAGGACTAAATGTCTAAATATAATTACTGAACTCAGGTTTAAATTTGTTTAATTTGGGATGAACATTTTAATCATAGACAAAATTTTGTTTTTGTCAGACATTATTGTTGTTGTCAACATTGAATTGATGTCGCTGATCAATCTAACGAAGCTTACGGTGACGATGTCATAACCAACGAAAATTAATAAAATCGAGAAAAACAAATCCAAGTGAATGGAATAAAAAGGAAACATCAGTACTAAAAAAATAATGGGACCACCGTGTGGCGTTTAAAATATTATTCCAATTTGAATAAGGAAGAGGAGAGGTGCAAAATGTTTAAAATGTATTGAACTTTAAAAATCTAACAAGCCAGGATAATTTAAATGTATTGAGGAATTAAAGCCAGCCTATGGCAGTAAAATACGGTTGAACAGCTCGTTCAGTTTTGAGATCAACGGTGAAAAAGCGACCAGCCAATTCGAACAGTAATCACAAAAAACCAAATGGGTTTTATTACTGAGGACTTTACTGCCGTCCAAAGAAAAAAGGGCACAAGCGCCAAAACTTAATCAGTTTATAATTTTTGTACTAAGTTACTACAATAAAAAGACGCCTTTAGCAAAAAAAAAAAAAAAAAAATAATCTCATAGGACTTTTATGCTTAGTAAATATGATTTTTTTGTATTATAAACAAGTTGATTAATGTCTAGAATTTTGTGGTTGTTGATGCACAGTTGTTGATATTGTTTTTAGTTTCAAAAAAATTTTAAACTGGAAGGTCGCAGCAATTTTTTGTCTTTTTATTTAATATTGTGGCAATGTTCGAACATAACATGATCGAATATAACAAGATAGGTACGATCCCTTTTACCATCAGGTTGAAAATTCTTTAAAAAAAAAGTTTATGTTATGACACGGATTTTAAAGATTGTGTCCAAATTAGTAATTCCGTTAAGGTGGAGATATTCGAGATGAGCTTTTTCCTTTTTGAATTCAAGGACTTATCATCTCAACAAAAAGTTAAAAAAAGTGCCAAGAATATACTTAAAAAAAATGGTTGAAATTAAGTTCAAAAAAAATATTAATTTTTTAAATTTCAAAAAAGATTTCGCAGAAGAAGTGTCCAGTGATTTAAATTTGCCAATGCTATTTTAGAGCATCTATCTAAAACGGCCCCACGGGTATTAGATGGTTAACAAATTGAAATGTGCGTGATACGAAAATGATCAGTGTGCGTAAAAATATACCACCCCCTAATGGTGTAGACTTAAGGGAGTAAAATATCGAACAAAATCGGGCTGTTTAGTAAATTATGAAATTTGGATAGAGCGCCAAGACTTTCCGAAATATTTAAGTGTACGGCTCGAGTGTTCAATTTTCAAGGTTGAAAATACAGCAGCCGTCTCATAACGTTCTAAACTATATTGCGTGCTAAGTGAGGTGCCTAGGCAAAGGGAAATAAAAAATGAGAGCGATTCGAATTATTTGCAAATAAATTAAGGCTCTCTATAAAGTCTATTCATATGCTAAAGGGGCAGTTGATGAATTTTCGATTTGAGCTTAGATTTGGATTCAGCGTAGATATGAAGTAGAAAGACACATGTTTTATTAAAATCAAGAAGAGCCCATAATTTTCTTTTGATCCAATTTTAGTTTAAACGCCGGTTGCTATAAAACGCAACAGCCCAAATTATATCAAATATTAGCGAAGCCCAAAAATTTTACTGGGGCATTAATTAATTAAAAACTAGCTTCAATAACGGTAAAGAACATAATTAAAATTGTGTTAACGATTTATTTAGAAGTCTTAGAATTCTCACCGATATGCACACTCTATATGAATTTATAGAGAATGTTGAAGAAATTCTGATATTGTGCAATGCGAAGGTAATGGCTACCCTTGCTAAAAATATATTTCAGAGCATTAGAAACAAAATCGTGTGCGAGGCCAACGAAACTTTCACAATGTTTGGTACACTATTAGAGTGTGAGTCCATAAAAACAATTAATTGACACACTAGGCCGAAAGCGTGATTTTACACAGAAATTTTGTGTTTGTCACAAAATTAGTGAGGCGAACTTATTGGGACTAGATGTCTATTATAATTACACAAAACGGATTTAAATTTGCTCTAATCCCAAATTAAATTACATTTAAATCATAGGCAAAATTTTATTTTTGTCGTAATTGCTGTTGTTGTCAATATAAACATGGCCGATGATACACAGTAAATACTTATGGACTAGATGTCTATATATAATTACTGAAATCGAATTTAAATTTGACAATTTTCGATTAATATTTAATTATATTTAAATCACAGATATAATTTTGTTTTTGTCAAACATTGTTGTTGTCAAAATAAACATGGCCGATTTACTACTTTCTATTTAATACTGAATTCGGATTTAAATTTGTTCAAATTGGGATTAATGGTAAATTATATTTAAATCATAGAAAAAATTTGGTTTTTGTTGTGCCTGTGACAGTTGTGACAAAATATATTTATATTAGTTTAATCTGATTGGTTTATCAGTACATTTCTGAAATAATACTAGTTTGATGATCAGTTAATGTTGATAACGAATTTTGTATGACGATACATGTATGTAGATGGTATAACATATCTGAAAAACGAGATAAAAGCCCACTGGTACCTGCTGACCTAATAACTTCAGTATAAAATAAAACAGAAATTTATCAATGTCAAATATTAATTGCTATATTTGTTATAATTTTATCGGTAATTTTCAACTTGTGGCCGTTTTGTTTTGTGCTCACATGAGCTGAATATTTTCACGTAATTTAATTAATTTATTTATCACATTTGGAAAATTTCAAAACAGGGATTGAAACAACTCTGGGCTAGCAATTTCACGGCAAAAATACGCTTATATCTTACGGATTGAATTCGAACTCTTCAAAAAATCGTCAATTTGTCAGTAATCGTATATCTCTTAATTTTCGGCGAATTTTAGATTACTATAAACAATTTTTAATGAGATATGCGTAGTTTAGAATATCCAAGGTTCCAGTTATTTTTCAAAAGTAATTGACAGCTACATCATGAAAGAGTAAAATTAAAAATTTGCAAATCCAAATTTATACATTGTTAGTGGTTATCCGATATTCGGTGGATAATGAAAATTAATAATTTAGTTATTTCAATCCCTGCTCAAATCTTAATTTAATTAATAATAAATATAAATATAATTTTATTTAAAGTTTCTCTGTAATTTCAACAATTTTAATATAGATATTTATTTTGATTTAAAATTCATTAGTTTTATAAAATATATATAATTTACAAATTACACATAAATTATTTATATGGGACTTTAATTATATTTGGGGAATGTGTGAAAAGGAATATTATGATGATATATTATGAATAATCTTGATTTTGCGGTCAATTCACAGGTACAAATAAATCATCACTCTACATAGTGAGCATTCGGGTTAATTAACTGGCCATTTCAGTTTTTATAAAGCTTGATTTGATCAGCCCAAGAAAATCCATAATGGATCGGGAGCATAGGAAATCAGGATTTAGCGCACGTAATGATACGGTTAAGTGAAATAATTTGCTCTTAAAATATGCATAGGCCCTCAATCATTTAAGCAACATTTGCTTTACTTATTTAACATCTCGTGCCTTCTAAAAAAAAAAAAAAAAAAAAAAAAAAAAAATCGGAAATAATCGCCATATGTTTGGACGGAATTTAGGTGATAGAATTGGGAAGTGGAGTGAACTCTTAGGCAATTTTACACTTTCGTCTAAATTATTTACATTGATAAATTTTAGCAACGCAATTCCAGCAAGTTTAAAGTTAGCGCTAGGAACGTTCCTTTTTATTTCTCTTTGTTTTATTAATACTAAATGTCGCCTTTCATTTAACGAGCCTCTTTGAGCAAGCATAGTGAATAGAGAAGAAATTTTTTCTGGGATTGATTTTAAAAATTTGAATTTAATAATACAAATACTAGTTTCTCAAAATATATACCTATGTTACAAAAGTAGACCATGCCTCTAATGGATATAAGTAAAAAATAGATTGCTCTTCGTTAATTAGTGACATTATTCCAAATTTGATTGCGGGCTTTTAAAAAATAATGTTAACAAAATATACTAAATAAACATTATCGTTTGCAAATTTTGCAAAAGAAAACATTTTGCAAATACAATACATCTCTTCAGTGGCCTTATTTAGGTAATTCCCGGGGAATGGAAATTTTAAATTTTGTAGCAGATTTATTCCCTTTTAACCCAACGCGTTTTCTGGCTTTTCGGGCCCTTTTTTGGAATATATCAGTTATTAATATCTGATTAGGCAATAATTGTGAAAACCAAATTGTGAAAACTCCTGTACGTTTTCATCCGCTGATGACAATTTTTATAGAGATGTCAAGCAAAATATAAAATTTTAAGCCGTGAAACATTTGGTTCAATAAAAGAAAACTAACAGATTGATTATGGGCAAAAATTTGTGTTCTACGAAAAAAAATTATAAAATTTTTGCCAATCAGTCCTCAACATGTGTGCTGAGTTTTAGGAAAATCCCTAGGATTTTGCTACCCTACTAAAATCGAGAAGTAAAAGTTTAAGTTATACGAAAAAAAAAAAAATAAAAAAAAAATTTTTTTCCAATCAGCCCACGATCTCATTTCGAATTTCTGTTAGTCCAAAATCTTATTTATTTTTTTTTTTCGTAGAACATAAACTTTTAGTTACTTCTCGATTTTCGTAGGGTAGTAAAATCCAAGGGATTTTCCTAAAGCTCAGCACACCTGTTGTTGGCTCAATGCACTAACAGAAAATCGTAATGAGATTGCCACGAAATCAATATATTTAATATTTTAAAAGAATTTAAATATTTGCCCCATAATATATGCAAATAAATAGCATTAATTAGATTTAGTAAAAAGTTCAATCGTCTATATAGACCAATGAAGAATTTACTAAAATTGAACGTACGATTTAATAAAAACTTCATAGGCATAGGTTATTGATCAAAACCTGTTACTCCTTCACCATGCTCACCTGTAACCAGGAATTTACAATATATGAAAACTTTTGATCCACTCGAGCGATTGCTCCCAAATTTTTCACGAATACTTTAGGAAAAATCATAGAGGATAAGTGTTCAAATAATGTTACCCCTTCCCCATGAATAGCTGCTCCAAAAAAAACTATTACCTATTCCCGGGGAACTACCAGAATTGGGCCACAGATAGGTGTCTTCTACACGTAAACGTGTTTATGTATACGATGAAGGAGTCAATCTCTACAGATTTGACTCATCAATCAGAGGGCAACCTAATGAATCTGCTTAAACGCCATACACATTTTTGCATTAAATTTTTGTAAGTTATGGGTTTCAAGAAAATAAGGCAACTTTAGGCTAAACGCATTTTCTACCTGATTGGTTTAGATTAATCAGTTGTAGTACATTTATTCAAAATTGACATATGGGTAATCAGTTGGCTACCCAAAAATAGACTCCCTGATATAATCGATTTTACTAGCTAAATTTTAGGTATCGTTTAGGGAGGTTGAAGGAAACTCAGGGCTTTTAAAAGGGTAGATTTGTAATTAAGGGTGAATTATATGATATGTGATTTTTTTCGACCATTATATAATAATTTTTATACCTAAAAATAAAATTTAAAGTGCTTGGCCTTCGTTATCAGACAAATGGTTAATAATAACTGTGTCTGAAAGTACCATCGCAAAAAAATTCTCTGACCGCACTGCATTTTAGGCACAGTAAATAATAGAAATATTGACGAGAGTCAACGTTATTTTTTTACTTCAAATAGCCAAAAAATTATTCTGTAAAAATATTTGCACTAAAGACACAACCTTTGCATATTTTGAGTGATTTTTTTAAGCTGAAACTTTCAAATACCTCGGAAAATTAGCACTCTACGAAAAAAATGTCCATTATCAAAGTTAACTCAATCCGGGGGAAGAGGAATGGGCGGGAGGGGCATACATTAGTGTTGAAATTAGCTACACTCCTGCTCTCCTTGTAGGTGGGGTGTGAGGTAACTTGGAAATTAAAAAAGAACCCCTATTTTTTATTGCCGATTCGGATTCTAAGTAGTATAAATTAGTCTTAAACAAATTTCTTGAATTAGGGAAAAAATAAATAAAAAAAAATTAAATAATTTTTTTTAAATGTTTCAATTAAGCCGTAGAATCCGAATCTGCAATAAAAAATTCGGGTTGCTATTTTAAATTCAAAGTTACCCCTTATTCCACCTACAAGAAGTGGAGGAGTGTAGCTAATTTTATCACTAACGTATATAAAAAAAAAAATATGTCAAATCACATTTTTAGAAACCATTTATAGAATGAAATTTTAGGTTATGCTGGGTGATAGCCAGATATTATTATTTTTTTTTTACATCGAGGCGAGTTTACCAAGACAAGAATTTTTTTTTAAAATACTTTGAACTTACATACAAAGTATAATCACAATGCCTTAGCGAATTATTATGATTCGCTACACAATTATGTCAACCCCTTGGTAACCTCGAATTTTATTGTATTTAATGCATAATTCAATATTTCATTAGTTCGAAACCAAACTTTCAACGCCTATCCAATTACTGTTTAAAACAACAAAATTAAAAGAATATTGTTATTGAATAAGATAGTTGTTGTTGTATAAACTACTTCTGTTTTAAAATGTTTTTTTTTCTCTTTGAAAAGCAAATTTTTAAATTTGGAAGTGAACTAAGTACAACAGTAACAAAAAAACAATAATAGAAGTAAAATCTCATTGTCTTTATTTTATTTTTATTTAACAGCTTTTGATATTGGGTATGAACCGAGGAAATCGATAAAAATTTTCTCCCAAGGACGTGATACTTCCACGAAATTACCCATCGGTGATCGAGTTATGTATAGTTTGCAGGCTTCGTTACTTTACAAATTCCACAACTTTTTTTCACACCAATCGAAATATCTTCTCAACTTGCCAAGTGTTATTGTAATACCCGTATGAGAAGCGGACGGCGGGCAATGAGCTCCTAATATTATAGAAGAAATCAATCCATTGGGAATAAAAAGTTTCAATATTGGAATATCCGTGTCAGTCGAGAATTGGGAAAAATTTGGATTATAAAATATTCTATGACGAAACACCTTGAAAATTCAAGTGGAATTCGAGAATATTTTTTTTGAATCTGAGCGTTGGAACAAAACACCGCCTATACCAGTTTTAGATGCATCGCACCAAATATAAAATTTTTCAGATAAAATCTGGGTGGCAGAGAGCCGGCGCTATTGACAATGCTATTTTTAGTTGAGTAAATGCTAATTCAGCAGTTTCGCTCCAGATAAACTTTTAAGATTTCTTCAGAAGATCAGCTTCAGTACCTATAGAATCTTTCTGACGTAACCAATAAATCGTCTAGGTAAACAAAAACCTTATTATGCAGTTCGTGGGGTATTACTTTGTCCATGAGCCTGCACATGGTTTGAGAAGCATTGCATAGTCCACATGGCATTGCGGTGAACTGATAGAGGAGTCTGCAAAGGACAACAAAAGCAGTCTTATCCCTAGACTCCTCATCCAAGGGGATCTGCCAAAAAGTATCTTTTGGATCTAAACTGGATATAAATCTAGTTTTGCCAAGCCGACCAAGCAGCCTTTCGATAAGAGGTAAGGGATAAGCTGCTTTCACTGTCACTGCGTTAACCTTCATCGCGTCTAAGCACAGATGGACTCTGCCGTTCGCTTTCCTCACCAATGTAACAGCTGTTTCTGGATTGTAGGAGGAATAGGATTTGCATCATTTACGTGATATTACTGAAGTCAGCAGAAAGTTTGGCAACAAATCTACACTATCGAAATTTCAGTCAAAATTCCCCCAGAAAAACTACTTTATCGACATATTGAAGGGGGAATTCATAATAATACGCAAACTGCATACCAGCATTTCAGCCGAAATTTCAACAGACAGACTCAATAATATAAAAACTGCACTATCGACATTTCAGGCGAAATTTCATTATAAAATTGCATTAGCTACAAAATTATAGAAAGGAAACAAAAACAAGAAGATTTTTGTATATAAATTAGGCCCGAGCCTAACAATATATGTCGCTTACACGACAAATGAATACTGCGGACTATACGAATTTTTGAATGTGGACCATTTTATGAGAAAAGGAGATTTCAGACATGGCTGAGGATTTTCGGATATCAAACTATACGATCTCACAAAAACTTTGGCCCCAAGCTATGCACAGATAATGCAGATTTTGGCTGAACTTTCTTACTAACTTCAGTAAGGTATCTACGTCAATTTTATGAGAGAGAATATGTTTTTTACCGAATCCAAGCAATGACGATGAGGAAAATTTTTATTTTTGCTTTCAGGACAATCCATTTCACAAATTTTTAATCGAGCTTGTCGTGAAACTAAGATTTTTTGACCGAAAACAACAAAGAATTCAATGACATAAAACTGTTTCTAATGAACCACTAGCAGTTTTAACCATGGAAGGTAGATTTCGAAATTTTATCTTATTTTTTCCAATAAATTTTTCGTTTCCTCTCCCTAAAACTGATACATTAGCACCAATATCTAAAAGACCAATCATAAGTTTACCACTTAACTGTACCTCTGCATATGGGCGCCCGTCAGTGGAATCGTCCCCGTTTTGGCATTTCCTGACCGTTGTCTACTGTGTTTGCAATTTGGCTGTGGCCCACACCCAAATAAAATTTGTGTTTTAATGGATCCCTATACAGTCTTTGAACCTATGATCGGGCTGAAAGCAAATCAAACAACCGTCTGGAGTTTTATTAGCAAACAAATTTGTAACTGGCCTAAGATTTCGCGAGTTGGCATTGAAGGCACATACTTTTTCTTCATAACACATTAATTTCCTTAAGTTGTCGCCTTTGGCACAACATTTCTGGTATAATTATTTATCAACAAACTTGTTACGAACAAAAATGTGCATTACCTAAGGGCATCTATCTGAAACTGGATTTTCAAATTGAAGGAAAATCGACATCATGTTACTGTAAACATCTAAGAATGATTCATTTTGTTTGGTAGGACGGTTGTCTTAAATCATATCGTCTATTTGACGATCCTGGAAACGTTTAATAATATCCATTCTTAGCTATGACTATAGTTAGCTTTGCGATTTTTTTCTTGCACATCCAGTACCATTCTTGGACGATACATTTCAAAACATAGCAATAATTGTTGCTCAGAAACTTTATTAGCCATAGCCAAATGTTACAATTTAAAAATGAATCGCTTGCCATGAGGTGTTTTTGGAGCACCGTCAAAAGAAATATTGCATTTCATTAGGTTGCGTTGGGAAAAATTTGGGACAGAATTCGATCGGGAAGTTTCTTTTAAACGCCTTTCACCGCTGCTCGTTTATTCTGTGATGATGTTTTAGAATGAAACATCTGCTGGTCGAGATAATCACGAGAATATATTGACGATATGTGATAATAAATAAATAATTATGAACACTATAAATTAAGTTAATAACCTAAAAATAATAACGCGAGATATATTTTTTATTTCAAGCTCAAATTCAGTATAGTCACAAGATGCAAATCATGAAGAGGGAAGCAAAATTAAAGTGGGAACCAGTCAGGAATAAAAACTTAACTTAATAAAAAAATAAGAATGCAATAAATGGCATACCAGTGTTATTACTCTTCCAAACTTAATTTTTATGTATGAAACCCAACGCAACCTTCGTTAAATTTTAGCTGTCACCTAAGAAAAAAATAGTGCACGCTATATTTTGCTCATCTTATAAAAAAATCTGTCTCTTATATAAAAACATATAACAATATGTTCAAATGTAAAATTTCTCTACGATATTTCCCAATAAAAAGAGCTGTTTATAAATGAACAGCTGTCACTTAAGAATTATTGTTTTTGCATGGCTAGAATGTCAAAAACAAAAAAAAATTGATTTCTTTAAAATTGTTATTTTTTTAAGTTTTTATTCCATACTGGTTGAGACTTAAGCTGTATACATACGTCGGATGGAAATCCGGGATTTTTACATCCGAGATTTTTTTTTAATTTTTTTCAACTCTTTTGTATGAAAAGAGGCGTGTCTGTTGTATAATTTACGTGATGTAATTGGTTAAAACGATGGGATAGAAAAATCCCGGATTTTTATCCGACGTATGTATACGGCTTTAAGTGAGTCTATCATTTTTCACTTTTCTAAAGCATATTTTGCACTTCAAAATGCACATGGTATAAAAATAAACAAAAATTTGTTGTCAATTTGGTTGCAATAGTTTAGGGAAAGAAATTTTACTGGGGGGCTTCAGCAAACTAATTTTCATACCAGATGAACACTATAATCGAAACTCAAAATGAGGAATCAGTGCTGGATTCTCATTTTTAGACATATTGAATTGGTATTTAATTTAGACCGCAACATAAAAAAAATAAGAATAGAAGTAAAATCGGAAGGATCCTTTGCAACCAATTAGCTATTATCACATGCAAACAAAACTCAAAAATTACGTCAGATTTCAAAGTTGAAAATTTATGCCTCTCGAGCCTACGCAATTTTATCAAAACACAGTAAAATTGTACTAATTTTGAACCATCAATAATAATTCGATAAAACAAAGAATGAGTACAATAAATAAGGAATGTAACACAAATAAGGAAGACATGGCGAATAAAACTGAACGAAACAAAATCTGTTCACGTAATAACTGTTTATTAAAATTAAGAATGCCTAAATGTCGATTTGACATATTGAACAATTACTTTTTACTGCTAAGCATACCAGAATTTAATCACAATAATAGAATTGGATGTTCATAGAGAAATTCCAAAAATATAGTTTCGGTGTACATTTTAAAAAGGATTTTTTTTTAATTGAGCACTGCTTCATAATTCTATCAGATGATTAAATTTTTTATCACGTTTCAAATTTTTGTTTAAAATTTGGTTACCCTGTATTTTATACAACACAAACAACAACAGCAATAAGAAATCATGCTCCAAAACTATTTTATTTTTATCAGGACACACATAAAAATCACAGAGTTTAAACATCAATTCCGGCACCATATATCGAATCTGTGATTTGACATATTTTTTATATAGAGTGTAACCTACTAAAAACGTTCTGACCGAAATATCTAACAAAACACGATTAATTTTAAAGTGTGTTCCGTACAAAAGTTGTTTCGTATATCGATATAGGCAGAATGAATAACTAAATTTTAATTGGTAAACGTCTTTTGGGTGGCAAAATATCAAATTCTTTAATAAGATTGAAAACTTATATATGCTAGTTGGCGTAGATGAAAATTCTGTGGATCAATGTAAATCTTTTATCTATTCTCCCGTCTGTCATTTCAAATGCTACACGATTTAATTTTCAAATTTCTTACTAGCAAAAATTGATTGCTGTTCTCTAATAATGTTGAGTCGAAACAAGTTATTGACTTGTATGTGAATCACAGAAAATTTTGTTGTATTTGTTAAACATTTTTGTTGTTGTCAAAACAAACATGGCCGATAATATCAGAAAATTTACTTAACAATGACTTGAAACCTATATATAATTTCACAAATTGGATTAAATCATTTCAAATTGTTAGTATACTGACTTGTATGTGAATTGCTATAAGTTTGTTGTATTTGTCAGAAATAGTTGTTGTTGTTGTCAAAATAAACATGGCCGATAATATCAGAAAATGTACTTAACAAGGACTTGTAACCTATATATAATTTCAAAAATAGCCTGATTAAAACAAATTGTTGAGATATGGCCTTGTATGTGACTAATTGTAGGTTTGTTGTATTTGTCAGAAATAGTTGTTGTTGTCAAAATAAACATGGCCGATAATATCAGAAAATTTACATAACAAGGGCTTGAAACCTATATATAATTTCACAAATAGGATTAAATCAATTAAAATATTTGGTATATTGACTTGTATGTGAATCACTGTAGGTTTGTTGTATTTGTCAAAAACAGTTGTTGTTGTCAAAATAAACATGGCCGTAAATATCAGAAAATTTACTTAACAATGACGTGAAACATATATATAATTTCTCAAATTGGATTAAATCAATTGAAATTGTTAGTATATTGACTTGTATATAAATCAATGTGAGTTTGTTGTACTTGTCAGAAATCGTTGTTGTTGTCAAAATAAATATGGCCGATAATATCAGAAAATTTACCTTACAAGGACTTGCAACAAATAAATAATTTCACAAGTTGGATTAAATCAATTTAAATTGTTAGTATATTGATTTGTACGTGAATCACTGTAAGATTGTTGTATTTTTCAGAAATAGTTGTTGTTGTCAAAATAAACATGGCCGATAATATCGGAAAATGTACTTAACAAGGACTTGAAACCTATATATAATTTCACAGATTGGATTAAATCAATTAAAATATTTGGGATATGGACTTGTATGTTATTCACTATAAGTTTGTTGTATTTGTCAAAAATTCTTGATGTTGTCAAAATAAACATGACCGATAATATCAGAAAATTAATTCAAATTGTTAGTAAATTGACTTGTATGTTAATCACTGTAAGTTTGTTGTATTCGTCAAAAATAGTTGTGGTTGTCAAAACATACATGGCCGATAATACCACAAAATTTACTTAACAAGGAATTGAAACCTTTACATAATTTCACAAATTGGATTAAATCAAATCAAATTGTTAGAATATTGACTTGTATGTGAATCACTGTAGGTTTGTTGTTTTTTCTCAGAAATAGTTGTTGTCAAAATAAACATGGCCGATAATACCACAAAATTTACTTAACAAGTACTTGAAACCTATATATAATTTCACAAATTGGATTAAACCAATTCAAATGGTTACTATATTGACTTGTACGTAAATCACTGTAAGTTTGTTGTATTTGTCAGAAATAGTTGTTGTTGTCAAAATAAACATGGCCGATGATATCGGAAAATCAATTCAAATTGTGAGTATATTGACTTGTATGTTGATCACTGTAAGTTTATTGTATAGGTCAGAAAAATTTGTCGTTGTCAAAACAAACATTGCCGATAATATCATAAAATTTACTTAACAAGGACTTGAAACCTTTCATAATTTCACAAATTGGATTAAATCAAATCAAATTGTTAGTATATTAACTTGTATGTGAATCACTGTAAGTTTGTTGTATTTGTCAAAAATAGTTGTTGTTGTCAAAATAAACATGGCCGATATTATCAAAAAATTTACTTGTATTTTTCAAAATAGTTGTTGTTGTCAAAATAAACATAGCCGATAATATGAGAAAATTTACTTAACAAGGACTTGTAACCTATGTATAATTTCACAAATTGGATTAAATCAATTTAAATTGTTACTTTTGACTTGAATGTGAATCACTAAAAGTTTGTTGTATTTGTCAAAAATAGTTGTTGTAGTCAAAACAAACATGGCCGATAATATCAAAAAATTTACTTAACAAGGACCTGAAACCTATATTTAATTTCACAAATTGGATTAAATCAATTGAAATTGTTAGTTTATTGACTTGTATGTGCATCACAAGTTTGTTGTATATGTCAAAAATAGTTGTTGTTGTCAAGATAAACATGGCCGATAATATCAGAAAATTTACTTAACATTCAAATTGTTATAGGTTTCAACTATATATAATTTCACATATTGGATTAAATCAACTGAAATTGTTAGTATATTGACTTGTATGTAAATCACAGTAAGTTTGTTGTATTTGTCAAAATAGTTGTTGTTGTCAAAATAAACATGGCCGATAATATCAGAAAATTTACTTAACAAGGAGTTGAAACCTATATATAATTTCACAAATTGGGATAAATTAATTCAAATTTTTAATATATTGACTTGTATGTGAATCACTGTAAGTTTGTTGTATTTGTCAAAAATAGTTGTTGTTGTCAAAATAAACATGGCCGATAATATCAGAAAATTTACTTAACAAGGACGTGAAACATATACAAAACTTTACAAATTGGATTAAATCGATTCAAATTTTTAGTATATTGACTTGTATGTGAATCACTGTAAGTTTGTTGTATTTGTGAAAAACAGTTGTTGTTGTCAAAATAAACATGGCCGATAATATCAGAAAATTTACTTAACAAGGACTTGAAAGCTATATATAATTTCTCAAATTTGATTAAATCAATTTAAATGATTAGTATATTGAGTAGAGTGTGAATCTCTCTAAGTTTGTTGTATTTGTCAAAAAAAGTTGTTGTTGTCAAAATAAACATGGCCGATAATATCAGAAAATTTACTTAACAACGACTTGTAACCTATATATAATTTCACAAATTGGATTAAATCAATTGAAATTGTTAGTATATTGACTTGTATGTAAATCACTGTAATTTTGCTGTATTTGTCAGTAATAGTTGTTGTTGTCAAAATAAACATGGCCGATAATATCAAAAAGTTTACTTAACAAGAAATTGAAACCTAAATATATTTTCATAAATTGGATTGAATCAATTAAAATATTTTGGATATGGACTTGTATGTGAATCACTGTAAGTTTGTTTAATTTGCCAGAAATAGTTGTTGTTGTCAAAGTAAACATGGCCAATAATATCAGAAAATTTACTTAACAACGACTTGTAACCTATATATATTTTCACAAATTGGATTAAATCAATTCAAATTGTTAGTTTATTGACTTGTATGTGAAGTTTGTTGTATTTGTCAGAAATAGTTGTTGTTGTCAAAATAAACATGGCCGATAATATCACAAAATTTACTTAACAAGGACTTGAAACCTATATATAATTTCACAAATTGGAATAAATCAATTCAAATTGTTAGTTTATTGACTTGTATGCGTGCATAACTCTAGGTTTGTTGTATTTGTCAAAAGTAGTTGTTGTTGTCAAAATAAATATGGCCAATAATATCAGAAAATTTACTTAACAAGGACTTGAAACCTATATATAATTTCACAAATTGAATTAAAGCAATTGAAATTGTTAGTATATTGACTTGTATGTGAATCACTGTAAATTTGTTGTATTTGTCAGAAATAGTTGTTGTTGTCAAAATAAACATGGCCAATAATATCAGAAAATATACGTAACAAGGACTTGAAACCTATATATAATTTCACAATTTGGATTAAATCAATTAAAATTGTTAGTATATTGACTTGTATGTAAATCACTGTAAGTTTGTTGTATTTTTCAAAATAGTTGTTGTTGTCAAAATAAACATAGCCGATAATGTGAGAAATTTTGCTTAACAAGGACTTGTAACCTATGTATAATTTCACAAATTGGATTAAATCAATTTAAATTGTTAGTTTATTGACTTGTATGTGAATCACTGTAAGTTTGTTGTATTTGTCAAAAATAGTTGTTGTTGTCAATATAATCATGGCCGATAATATCAGAAAATTTACTTAACAAGGACTTGAAACCTATATATAATTTCACAAATTGGATTAAATCAATTAAAATATTTTGGATATTGACTTGTATGTGAATCACTGTAAGTTTGTTGTATTTGTCAGAAATAGTTGTTGTTGTCAAAATAAACATGGCCGATATTACAAGAAAATTTACATAGAAAGACCTGAAATCTATATATAATTTCTAAAATTAGATTAAATCAATTGAAATTGTTGGTAGAAGGATTCGTATGTCAATCAGTGTAAGTTTGTTGTATTTTTCAGAAATAGTTGTTGTTGTCAAAATAAACATGGCCGATAATATCAGAAAATTTACTTAACAAGGACTTGAAACCTATATATAATTTCACAAATTGGAATAAATCAATTCAAATTTTTAGTATATTGGCTTGTATGTGAATCACTGTAAGTTTGTTGTTATTGTCAAAAATAGTGGTTGTTGTCAAAATAAACATGGCCGATAATATCACAAAATTTACTTAACAAGGACTTGAAACCTATATATAATTTCACAAATTGGAATAAATCAATTCAAATTGTTGGTTTATTGACTTGAATGCGTAAATAACTCTAGGTTTGTTGTATTTGTCAAAAATAGTTGTTGTTTTCAAAGTAAATATGGCCAATATTATCAGAAAATTTACTTAACAAGGACGTGAAACATATACAAAATTTCACAAATTGGATTAAATCGATTCAAATTTTTAGTATATTGACTTGTATGTGAATCACTGTAAGTTTGTTGTATTTGTCAAAAAAAGTTGTTGTTGTCAAAATAAACATGGCCGATAATATCACAAAATTTATTTAACAAGGACTTGAAACCTATATATAATTTCTCAAATTGGATTAAATCAATTAAAATGATTAATATATTGAGTAGAGTGTGAATCTCTGTAAGTTTGTTGTATTTGTCAGAAATAGTTGTTGTTGTCAAAATAAACATGGCCGATAATATCAAAAAATTTACTTAACAAGGACTTGGAACCTATATATAATTTCACAAATTGGATTAAATCAATTAAAATATTTTGGATATTGACTTGTATGTGAATCACTGTAAGTTTGTTGTATTTGTCAAAATAGTTGTTGTTGTCAAAATAAACATGGCCGATATTACAAGAAAATTTACATAGAAAGACCTGAAATCTATATATAATTTCAAAAATTAGATTAAATCAATTGAAATTGTTGATAGAAGGATTCGTATGTCAATCAGAGTAAGTTTGTTGTGTTTTTCAGAAATAGTTGTTGTTGTCAAAATAAACATGGCCAATAATATCAGAAAATTTACTTAACAAAGGCTTGAAACCTTTAAATAATTTCACAAATGGGTTTAAATTAATTAAAATATTTGGTATATTGACTTGTATGTGAATCACAGTAGTTTGTTGTATTTGTCAGAAATAGTTGTTGTTGTCAAAATAAACATGGCCGATAATATTACAAAATTTACTTAACAATGACGTGAAACATATACATAATTTCACAAATTGGAATAAATAAATTCAAATTTTTAGTATATTGACTTGTATGTGAATCACTGTAAGTTTGTTGTATTTGTCAAAAACAGTTGTTTTTGTCAAAATAAACATGGCCGATAATATTACAAAATTTACTTAACAATGACGTAAAACATATACATAATTTCACAAATTGGAATAAATCAATTGAAATTGTTAGTATATTGAGTTGTATGTAAATCACAGTAAGTTTGTTGTATTTGTCAAAATAGTTGTTGTTGTCAAAATAAACAAGGCCGATAATATCAGAAAATTTACTTAACAAGGACTTGTAACCTATATATAATTTCACAAATTGGATTAAATAAATTTAATTGTTAGTATATTGACTTGTATGTGAATGACTGTAAGTTTGTTGTATTTGTCAGAAATAGTTGTTGTTGTCAATATAATCATGGCCGATAATATCAGAAAATTTACTTAACAAGGACTTGAAACCTACATATAATTACACAAATTGGATTAAATCAATTGAAATTGTTAGTATATTGACTTGTATGTAAATCTCAGTAAGTTTGTTGTATTTTTCAAAAAAGTTGTTGTTGTCAAAATAAACATGGCCGATAATATCACAAAATTTACTTAACAAGGACTTGAAACCTCTACATAATTTCACAAATTGGATTAAATCAATTCAAATTGTTGGTATATTGACTTGTATGTGAACCACTGTAACTTTATTGTATTGGTCAAAAATAGTTGTTGTTGTCAAATTAAACATGGCAGATAATATCAGAAAATTTGCTTAACAAGGACTTGAAACCTATACATAATTTCACAAATTGGATTAAATCAATTAAATTATATTTTGGATATTGACTTGTATGTGAATCACTGTAAGTTTGTTGTATTTGCCAGAAATAGTTGTTGTTGTCAAAATAAACATGGCCAATAATATCAGAAAATTTACTTAACAACGACTTGTAACCTATATATTATTTCACAAATTGGATTAAATCAATTGAAATTGTTAGTATATTGACTTGTATGTAAATCACTGTAATTTTGCTGTATTTGTCAGTAATAGTTGTTGTTGTCAAAATAAACATGGCCGATAATATCAAAAAGTTTACTTAACAAGAAATTGAAACCTAAATATATTTTCATAAATTGGATTGAATCAATTAAAATATTTTGGATATGGACTTGTATGTGAATAACTGTGAGTTTGTTGTATTTGTCAAAAATAGTTGTTGTTGTCAAAATAAACATAATATATGGAGTTGTAATATATTAAAGAAACACAAGTCGTCTTATTAAAGAATTTGACAATTGATAGATCTGCAAGACATTTATCAATTAAAACTAACTAACAGTTGTTATTTTCCTCCTCCAGATCAATCGTCTTATTGAACAACCTTTGGAATACACTATTTAGTAATAGGTGGCTTTCGAGATGTTTTTCGGGTGGATAATTTTATATTGTAAATAGCAAAGTAATTTTATTTTTCTAGAACAGGATCTGAATTTTAATATCTTTAATTTGTTTAATTTATTATTTATATAGGGAATACTTTTCATACAGGGTAACTCTAAAATTATAGAAAATGACGGAAAATATCAAATAGAATAAATTAAATGAAAATAGGATGGTCATTTCTATTTATTGTTCAAAATAATGCTTGATGTATGTGGTATTATCTAGCTGATTAAGCTACCAAATACAAAGATTTCACAACTGAATTATTTTCAGGTTCCTATTCGTTTGATGATTCAAATTTGGAGAATACGAAAATAGAATTGCAACTTTCAGTAATATTCGTTATCAATGAATTATCTTCTAGTGGTGGTTAAAACTTTGGCGTTTGGATCGGGAGGTACCGGGTTCGATTGGCGTTAAAAATGAACTGCAAAAAACAGGGAGTGCTTCGGCCCCAAAACAAATGGCATGGATTAAAAAACATAATAATACTGAAGTAGTTTTTTCAGTAAACTAAGTGGCGCTTAACAGAAATTTTGATTTTTTTCTATTTATCAGCATTGTTTTGAACAATAAATTAATGATATTTAGGGGGGACAATGCATTTGCGCTTTACAACAAGATTTATTTTTAAATCTTACTGTTATTGATATTTTTCAGGAAATTTTCAGATTTTTTGAGTCACCCCGTATATGGTATAATATTCCCTCCCTAGACACAAGTTTTGCGATATTTCTGTTATCCTGTTTACAAAAATAATTTGAAGTCGGTGATTTATTTAAGTCTATTACTTTTATTAATGGTTGCGCAAAACTGCTGTTTTTATATATTTTTATGAAAGGTACTCTGCTGGAGTTGTCCAATTTTTAAAATCGTTGAGTGCAATTATATAATAATAATTAGTAATAGTTTTAATTACCTTTAACAACCTTTTTCGTTTTTCGAATAAAATATATTATTTATATACGTTTTAATTAAATCTAACAGTTCTAAACTTATCTTCCTCTTGCTTCCCTTTATATTATACGGATGAAGTTGCATGACAATCACTATTTATCGTTAAACTTGACGCTCTCAAACTTAGCGATGCTAAAGATAAATTACTACGATACAGTAATGGGCCGGGTGATGGAGATGTTGTTACCGTATTTATATTACTACCGTCTATATTGCTACTTTCACCGCACAAATGTAACCGTGACGTAAGCAATTTATTACATGCTGGACATGTTCGCGATGAAGATTTATCCCGGCGACGCAAAATTTCGTGAGCACATCTTTAAGAAAATAATATTATTACGGATTAATGGTATTATGGGCATTAAGCAAATAAAATATTTTTTATTACCTAGCATGCAGGATATGAGCACAGGGTAACGCTTCTAGTGAATCCATTTCAGAACCAAATGATTTTCCGCATAAGCCACATAAAAGACCGAGTGCTTGCTCGGCTTGTTTGGCAAGGCGGGAATGAGTTTTAAATTGTTCTTCATCGCCGAGCGAACGATATATTAGTGCGAGTCGATTTCGTATTTTAAGAACCAGCAATTTAGCACCGACGCTGCTGGCTACTTCTAATAATCGTGTATTAAATTCTAATGGACGACAGTTACATATTTTTTGCTGTAGCCGTAGGGCTTCAAGGCAACGTGCGGCACCATCCATTGCCTCCATTTGTGACATACGGTCACCTAATGCTGCTGCTGTACCCATCGCCAATTCATATTGCCGAAATGCTCTCTGTTCAATAAATAAATGTATTTGTAATCTAAATTTAATTCCTAATTTACTTTTTTATATGAAAATTACATCGATATCCATTTTCTTACGAAATATATCACCCATAATCCTTATACTTCGTGTATATGTAGCCTGATCACCGGATATTAATGCTAATCTCGTAGCTTCTGTACAATAATCCTGCGCATCACCTAATTCACCCTGTTTTCGTAATGCCGACGCCATACGTAATAAAGCCGCACGATGGTGGCATGAATTCAAATCACCTAATTGGAGTGACCGAGAAAGGTCATATGCTTTGGCCGCATACCGAGCACTTTTATCGCTATCCTGTAGACGAGCAAATAATTCCGATAATGTTACGTATACTTGCAATTCGAGTGCCGGATCATTTATGGCCAATGCAATTTTATGAGCACCTTGTAAACCTTCGAGAGCCCGAGAAAATCCGCCCATTTCTAAATAAACGGCGGCCACTGTTAAATGCACTAATCCTCCGGTGCGACATTGTGTTCCACATTCATTGTATAACGAATGTCGGGCATAACTAAGCGCTCTGAAATAATTTTCAATTAATTATGTTTAATGTTATTTCAGAATAAAGAAATAATCTACCTCTCCAGTCCTCCGAGCCGTTCATGAGCACGGGCTAAATTTAAATATGCTTCGGCTCGCATAATTGGCGAATCAAGTTCTTCGGAAATTCCTAATTGACCGTGACTATATTCTAGGGCTTCTCGATATTTTCCCCAATCCATGTGCGCCTGATACAGATATCCTAATAGTGTAAAGCGATCTTCTCGCTTTGACGTTGCCTTTAGGGCACTCAGCCAAGTGCGAACCGCGGCATTTTGATAGTGTTGCTCATATAATCGAATTCCGCGTTTAATTTTGCGACGTGCCAAATATTGTCGTATACTATTTTGACACGCAAAGAAACAATTGAATAGTGAACTCTTTGACCGATTAAATGAGTGCCGCGGCCATATCGAATTACCATCATAACTTAATCCACCGTGGCCCGTTGAATCGTTTAGCGGGCGCCTTGATCCATTTGGAGATGCCAAGAGATGTGTCGCCGACAGCTTATGTCCATTTGCAGGACCACTAAAATGTTTTCTATGTTTTGTTTTGCTTTTAAAATTTGGTTATAACTTGTGACACACTTTTTTATAATTTTTTTTGTTACCTGATTAGATCTCGATTGGCGATACTTTCCCATGACATGACTCCGTGGAATAAAATTTTACCAAAGTAAAAAATTTTTGAAGAATATAAAAAAATAATATATTGATAAAAAAGGCTTTTTTGTAGAAATAGTTTCGCTTAAATAATTAATTTTTCACTTTTTCAGTGAAAAAACTTAGGTATAAATTGCAATAATTTCTTGTAAAAATTTTATTTTCCACCACACGAATATTTTCTTTTTTTTATCAGCAAGCTTTTTTTATTCTTTTCACAAAGTATTAGATTTGTATTGCATTGAACCATTTTCGGTCCAGAATTGCACTATATACGCAACACTAAATAAATAATAAATTTTTAATTAATAATAATAATTAATAATTTTGAGGTAATTAAAAATAACAACAAATATATGAAAAGCAACAGAGCAAGGCAACGCCCTTTATACTAGAATCAAAAATCTGTGTACTTCAATCGTTTTGATTCAACTAAAAACAAAATATTTGTGAGATTTTCGGAAGATGAAAAATATACAAAAATGTACTCTCGCTCTTACAAAAATTTTCATCCCTAACTAAAATACAATGTACAGTCAACGAATTAACTATTGAATAAAATCCCTAATGAAAGAATGGGGATGTAATTTTACCCTTACTGTACACCGAACCCTAAATAATAAAATGCAAAGATTTTCTCTCCTCATTTTTATGTTTTATCCTCTAACTGAGATGGAAATGTTATCCTTAAAGAATTTAGTACGAGTAAATTCATGCATTAACCCCGTTTTGTTCTATAATAATTTTCTCTAATAAATAACATAATAAAAAATTCATATAAACAGGGTGTCCCAAAATTCGCGTATCAAGCGAAGCATCACCCTGCTTCGCAATCGCATGCGCGCCCACCAAAAATTTAATTTAAATAAAACCAAGAGTCTTTTTGATTATCTATTTTTGGTACGCTCTAGAAAAGCGTGCTTTTCCAATAAAATCACTTTTATAAGCTGCATTGTCTTCTGTCAGATAAAAACTTTGGTTTTGTAAACTTTTTTTGTTTCTCAACATTTTTTGTTGATGTTTAAGTGACGCCAGCGGGAAAAGGATGTACTACAGTAAGTTGACCTATGAGAAAAATATGCGACACTAATGCAGAGTTTAAAATGGTATCCGTACCATTATTATACGGATTTCCCGGATTTTCTGCATTTCCACAAGATTTCCCGGATTTCCCGGTTTTCTTTCGGATTTCCCCCGAATTTTTCCTAGATTTCCCTGATTGTTACGGATTTCCGCCAGATTCGCCACAGATTTCCCCAAAGTCGCCAGATTTATCCCGGTTTTCACAATTTCTTCTAGATTTCCTTTTGATTTCCCCAAAATTCCCAGAATTGTTCTCGGATTGTTGCAGATTTCCTGGGTTTCTTCCCGATTTACCAGATTTCGGGGGAAATCTGGTGGAAATCCCGAGGAAATCCGGTGGAAATCCAAATCAGGTGAAAATCCGGGAAATACGAAGGAAATCCGTATAATAATATTTAAAATTAATAAAAAAAAATATTTTATTCATTTTGTTTTATTTCAGACAAAGCATCTATTTTAGAACTCGAAAGTTTGTTAAAAGCGTTTTTTAATAAACACAACTTATTTTGTGAAAAAAAATTAAGAAAAAAAATTCTATTGTGAGTAACCCGGTGTATGATACCATTTTAAAATCTGCATTAGTGTCGCATACTTTTCTCATAGTGAGTCAACTTTCTGAAGTACATTCTCTTCCCGCTGGCGTCACTTAACCATTAACAAAAATTTTTGAGAAACAAGAAAAGTTTACTAAATCAAATATTTTTATTTGACAGAAGATAATGATATTTGACAGAAGATAATGCAGCTTTTAAAACAAAAGAACTCTTGTTTTTTTTTAAATTAATTTTTTGGTGGGTGCGCATGCCTTTTCACTAAAAAAACACAAAAAGTGGAATAACTTTTGCACCATCAACAATTCGAAAAAACTTTTCTTGGCTGTTTTTGTTGAAATTAAGCTCCCCTATTACTATGCTTCGTTTGATAAGCAAACTTTGAGGCACATTGTATATAAAGACGGTTTGTCTTTCAACTGTTTATTGCTGGTTGAGGAAGCAGATGAGATTAAAGTGGGACACAAAAAGTTTGCAAAAGATGTTCAAAACTTCAGTACGAGCTTCGAAAATTTAGGGAATGCACTTTTACTCTACAAATCATCCTCAAAAACGATATTCCAATTTTTCAACCTCCTCGTTGTCCTAGTTTGGCTAAAAAAGTGGAAGTCATTTAGTTACAATCATCAAAGTACTTTACGACGTTGGATTTAAAAAACGGATTTTCCACGTGTGAATAATATAATGACGTCATAATATATTTCGGGCACAGTGTTCGTAATATATAAAATTTTGTTATACTACCACACAGGTGTTCTTTAAACTTTTAATGTGGTCTACAAATTTCAAATGATCATCTAGGGTAACACCTAGATATTTGAAATGCCCAACCATATCAATATTAATGCACTTATCATTACACATGAAATTTTCACAATTAACAGAATGACACTTTACAAAATCATTATTAGAGCCTACATTATTGTCTCTTATACTAAGCAACATAAATTTTGTTGTAGGACTCAAGATCATAGAATGCAAATTAAACCATTTTCTCAGAGTATATAAATCATATTCCATGGACTCCAGTAAGTCTTCCCAGGAAACAGAAACATAAAAAAGAGCAGTGTCATGCTATAAGCCTCCCGTTGTATCGGGAGGCCGGTCCCGACTTATGATCTTGTGGTTTCATAAAATACAAGATAAAAAATATTGAAATATCAAAAGATGCAATACCAGCATAACGTGTGAATCAACCTTCCAACATGTCAGTAATTTTCCATTTGCCTTAGCTTGTAATGAAATTCCTTTAAAAAAAACTAATAAATAGGAGAAATAAAGAATAGTTTAGTTAAAGAGTAGTTTGAACCTAAGGCTAAAAATTTAAGCATCGATGATGGGGCTTGAAATTTTGCTTAGTGCCTAAATATAAAACTTAAGCCTACTGATTTGTTTTGTGCTAGAGTACTTGTATTTATATAGACCAAAAAATAAAAAAGGTTAAGCCCAAAAATTGATTTTCGGCTATGAAATTTTGTACTTAACCCTAATGTGAGTGAAGAAAAATATCTTAATTTAAGTGATTAGTACCTACATGCATTTTGTATGGAAACTTATTTTTACACGTTCGTCCATAAGTTGTAATATTTCTCATTTATTAGTATGATTGTAATCTATTAATTGAACTAGAAGTTTTCAGAAAATTTAAAGTTTTTATTGTGACTAAAACATAGAAAAATAGTCGTCTAAATGTGTAAAGGGGATTTCAAGGAATAGGTGAATAAAGAGAGCACAAAACAAAATTGGCGCACCAGCGTGTTTTAGTTCTCTCGTATCTACTTTATTTTATTTTTATTCTATGTGGTGTGGTTGATATTTTATTGTGCGGGTACGCTCCGTTGTTGTCCCATCCAGTAGCAAGATCCAAGAGAAGCTAAAAATTTTCTGAATGTGGTTTATATAAAGTCCGATTCTAGGAACTAGTAACATTTATGTAGAATGAAACCACCAAATATTATCTTGCAGTTTCTTAATACTCACCCAAAATTACATTAGTTTTAAAGGTAAATGGCATAACGCGCCGCTTAGAAAGAAATACAAAAAAAAAATCAATAATTTTGTGATCTTAAATGACCACCAAAAAAAATTTTGTTCGAACAAATTCTATAAGTAAAAAAAATATTGTTGTTTACTTATTTCATCTCTTCACCCATAAAAACAACAACCACAAATTGAAATATATAATATAAATTTACCAACCATGAAGATATATTCAATCAAAGCCAATCAGAAATGTTTTACATAATAAAAATTAAAAAAAAAATCGTTACAAATACACTCTAAGTGCAATTAAAAAAATTTAATTTGATTAAATTTTTTTTCTTTCCTAAAAACTAAAATTAACTACCCTAAACAAAAAAATATAAAAAAAAAATTTTTTTTTCTCAAAACCTGAAAATCGAAGTTCCCGTCAATCAGAAATGAATATGAAAGGTTCACTAAATGTTTTTGTTTAAACACAGAATATACATACTTCGAAGACTACTCCCCTTATAAAGTTACACGTTACAAAAAAAAAAATTATTTACTTGAGATCTCTTACAATCTCACGGTTCAAGCTCAACTACTTAGCCATTAAAAAAAATCGAAAAGAACATAGTTCCAATCCAGTTTTAAATATAAAGAAAACTAAGAAAGGAAAGCCAAATTAACCGTCACCTTTTACTGAATATTAGAATTCCTATAGTAAAGGCTAAAGCATTATTAGACGAAAACTAGCACTATTAATCGGCAAAAATAAAATCTTTCTCCTAAATAATAAAGCTAAAAAAATAAGAATGGATTTTACGATCCACCAGGCACTATTGATTGGCCGAAATATCGATGTTGTTGGTACAATTCATAATAAAAACTGAACAAACATAATAAAAATTCGGATTGACTTCCATACAAATTAGAAATATAGCGTAAGAAAACACCAATATTGGCTAACTTTTTCTTTAAACTAAACTATTGCTAGTTTTTGTAACAGTGGAACTTTTATACTGTCCATAGCTGAGTAATATTTTATTTAATCAAAACATAAAGACTAATTGAAAAATTACAAACTATGAAAAAAAAATCAAAATTAATTCCTGACTAATTATTTTTTGTTTGTTTGAACATCTTACTTATTAAATTTTTAAACGATTTCCTTAAACTAATTCTGTGGTAAAAAGGAAAAACATCTTATCCCACATCTTAAATCATTGAAAAAATAATTTATCATTTTTTTTGGTCTCTGAAAATTGTTTTGTTTTTGTCTCTGAAAATTGTATAAAATTGAGATAAGCTGTTTTACCTTTTTACCACAGAATTAATTTAATGTAAAATCAGCTATCATGATTCGATTTAAAATCTTTCGTATGAAATGCCCCCAATTCTTTGTTATCAAATGTCTCGAGCAAAAACACATTACTACCTAGTTGTCTTTTTACTCGACACTTAATCCACTTTGGAGCAAGTTTGGCAGAAATATATTTAGATGCATCCGAGGCTGGAAGTTGTGTTTCCAAACGATGTCTCCAACTTTATGAATTTGCAGACGCGTTCGTAGATTGTAACGCTGAGCATTCTTATGAAATGATTTAACCAGATTTTGTTTGAAAATATCCCGCCTCTTAATCATTTCCTCATTTATTTTTGCAAGTCTGGATGCTAAAGCATCATTAGTTTGGGGTTTATTCAGATTCGCTGAGATGTGAGTTCCATATGAAAAGTGGTAAATTTCTCTACCGAAATTAAAAAAAATAAGGTGTAAAGCCACTTGATTCGTGTAAAGTTGTTCGAAGAGCACAAGCAATTTTCAATTTCAAATCAATTGCAATCATTGAGCATGGTTCACCTGGAATTTTTGGACCTCCCGTTGGAGATTTAGGAATGGGACCGTCCTTGATGGCTTTGCAAATATCACAATTTTTCACAAAGTCTTTAACTGTTTTAGCAAGATCAGGCCATCAAAAATTTTGTGTCAATCGATATATCAACGCCCCAAATTCATACTTAATGGAGATATTTTGTAGCGTACCATAAAATATTTCCCTCTGCAAAAAGTCGTTCGATAAACTGATGAACAATTTAGTTCAATATTGGCAAAAATTGGCAATGGCAATAAGTTGGAACCACGTGAAGTTGATTTAATTAAGAGTCGTTTTGTGCCACTGAAAGACATTGAATCACGTTGTCCAAATGCCATACGTTTGTTTTTCCGAATTTTGAATGAGACCATTGATGAGATCATGCATTATGAAAATGGCACGGAAAGAGACAATTTTCGACAAAATTGATTGATTGATTGATTGGACTGTAGAACCAAGTACTTGACGAGTGTCCCGGTTTCCGCCGGGCGTATTCCTACAGCCTTTTTTCACATAACAATAGGAGGGATAGGAAAGGTTTTTTTTTGGGACAGAACGACCCGGTTTCAGACACCTAGCGATCGTACGGCACAACACAATTCTAATCTACTTCTAATCTACTGAGGGGGGATAAAGGTTTAATAGGTTCAATGGATAACGATGATATTGGTCTTCAAAAATTGCTTCTTTAAATCAGCAACCTGATAAAAAAATATTATTTCACGAGCATCTGGAAATTCTTTGAAATATAATTCAACATTAATAATTTCCAGCTTCCTAAAATAAAATTGATTGATTAATTCACTCCGAATACAGTCACCTAGGTAAATCCGATAGTGAGTAATACAAACACAACACAATTCTAAACTACACAATCATCAATTAATATTTTAAAGAAGTATTAGTCCACAAACATCTTAAGACTCCTGAAATTTAATTCTTCATTAATGTTTTTCGGCTTCCTAAATAATACAAACATTTATTGATTAATCCTCCTAAAACTCAACAACTTATAAAAGAATTTTCTGAAATCATAGTTATTAGAATTATATTAATAATAAAACTAAACTGAAATCCAGTAGCATTTAAAAATTATACTTTAAACATGGTTGGGCTGTATAGTACTTAAATTGTCAGACTAATATTTTGAAACTTACAACCAATTTCTCAGAATTCCATCGTCAAACAGCGAAACACTTAACATCAAATTGGTAAGAAACACAAATCGAAATATACAAAATTTCAAGATCAGTCTCGAAATAACGTAAAAATTTCAAAATTTAGTAAAATATTACAAATTCCATCTTATCGATAACTACACCAACGATAAGTTTTGTTTTACGCCGCAATGATTTCATTAAGTAATTTAACTATATCCCGCGAATCTCATTTTAATTAATGTGTCCAAGATAAAAAGGTAATTCAATTATTACAACAATAATGTTAGTTCCGAATAATGAAAATTAACAGAATTATTCATTAATTTTACAAGTATGAGCACTTTAAGTAAGAACTAACAAGCAATTTATTCAATATTTCAATATTCTTAGCTTATTAAGGAATCAAATCAATTGCATACATTAAAGGGGCAATTAAATATCTATACTTAAAAGATTTTTTCTCAGTACCATACAGAACTATCCTTCATAATAAGCCAAGCGTAATAGTGAAATATTATTTGCACGTAACAGTACATAATAACAATCCTAAGAGTTTATACAAAATAATAAGAAATCAAATAGTGATTTAAACAAATAATTAATCGTTCGTTAAGAGTTAAACTTAATAACATCACAATACTGTTAGTAAGATAAAAATTAATTTACATTTAGTGTTCATCTTCTCAGTATATTTCATTTGTAACTTATTTATTAATACTTTAACTTATGGAAGTTTATAAAATTCCAGAAGATGGTAATTGCCTTTTTAATTCTCAATCAGCTACAAATGAAAGAAAGAAAGAACGAAAAAACCCCAGAAACCATCCTGCAGTGTTAATCAGTTACGGACTATCGTAACTGAGTACCTCAGGAATAATCTAAATGATTACATTCCAACCTTGCTGGATTCTTGCCGTTCTATATATTCATCTAACCTTAAATTATCTGAAAGTGATTTAATAACAAAATATTTAACTAATTTACAACAAGATGGTTGGGCACCCTAGAGATGCTGAATGTCTATCAGCAATTTCAAAATTAAAAAAAAATCATAAAAATTAGTGTGCATTACCCAAATTCCCAACACCAAGTAAATTTTGTTCCTGAAACTCCAGAATAAAATTTTGAAATTAATTTATTATACACCGGAAACCATTATGACAGTTTAGTTCCACCATGTAATTCATCTATCTGCACATTCTCTGAAATTTACTAATGAATTAATATTTTCCTGCTACATGTCCTACCTCAATGGAAAAAATGTCAATAATAGCAAAAAATCATATATATTAGCTGTTCAGGTAAAAACTTATTTATCCCAAGAGTATTTATTCCTCGAAGCTTACAAAATAAAAACAATTAATTATAAACATTAAATATAAACATAAAATAATAAGGGCCCTCAGATTGACCCGAACAAACAAAATCATTTGAATTAACTGAATCAACCGAAGGGAATTGGGCGCTCACCCCCTCATTTCAGTCAAAAAATTGAGCTACTAAATTAACTGAAGAGATAATTTGCTCATGTACTTAATTCAGACAGGTTGTTTTTGTTGTACAGGAAAGAGACAATTTTCGACAAAATGTACACAAAATGAAGTATTCTGAAACATATGGTTTACCATATCATTTGAAATAATTACTGAATAAACCATATAAGCGTGCAAATGTCGGAGGAAAAAATTGAGTAGGACGCTAGTTATAAAAGTTAAAAGCTTAATTTATTAAAACATTTTTGTGATTTGCTTTGTCGTTTTGGAAGTACTGGCATTATACTGAGTAGTGGTAAAAGTACAAGTGTTCTTAGTTAAATAATATTTCGAGAAATTGTAGATCGTTTCATAATACAAATTCAGTACAAGTTAATTCTGATGAGTTTTGAACAAACAAATACTTCTGTAAATAAATCTCCTTTTAGAGTGTTCATGTATAAAACTAAATAAAGAGTACAGTAACTAGGATTGGATTTATATTATGGAATAAACCACAATTTCACAAATAAATGAAATATTATTCAGCTGATCATTAGCAGTTTTTTGTGCAACCATAGCAACAAAAGTATTAAACCATAGAACATTTTGCCAACTTCTTTTACGTTTAATTAAAATTTGTGCTCTTATGCCAGACACCCAGTATATTATTACCAGTACAGTATTTCTATTAGCTTTAGTACTTCTTTTCTATTTTCTAAAGGCTGTCTTAAACAATTGAAAAGTAATTTTTAAGAAAAATATCAGTATAAAATGGAAAGAGATGAAGAGAACAGTGAAGTTTACAATACAAATTTGGAAGTAAATGATGGGGACGCAGTTTCCAGCCCGAACTTTATTAATTAAAGGCATTTTTATTGGCAGAGGAAGTTTTTGATCGGCTCAATGGTAAAATATTAGATCGGGGTTGGTGGCGACCCGACCAAACAATCACTTACGCATAAAATACACCTTATATGGCGCCTCCTCAAGGCTGGGCAGTGAAGAACTACTTATTTTCATTTATACGTAATTAAAATACAACCTACCATTTGTGTTTAAATTATAGTTTTAAAATTTTTCTTTAAACTAATTTTGCCGAAACTTTAAAGATTTCTGAGGTTGTTTCACCAATTTCCAAAAACAGTAAGTATGTGAGTTGTAATCGCAATGTAACTATAATTTTTATTTTGGCCTCATATTTCTTAAAGGCCGAAAACAATATATTTATCTCAGTGAAATATGTAGATTATTTAGATAATTTTTATGAGGATTATATTCTACATTTCATTATATAAATTAGCGCTTCACGCAAAATTTACACAACAATATGCGCTGAATATACCAAATGTTTGTTGTTATATAGTCTTGAGCCTCCTTAAGCGGGTGTATTTTATACGATTATACTTTGCCATTTGTGGTGTTGATATGGAAAACATTGTTGTCCTAACGGAGAAGGATCTGGATGACCTTTTTCCAGTTAATCAAATAAGGGCAAGAGCAAAGTTTAGATACCACCTCGATGTTTTGAGACGAAGCGTAAAATTTATTTTTATATATTATTTTATTCTTCAGTGAAGTTCATACTCTATTAAATTATTTATTAGGCTAACACATTATCAATTACTAGTACTAAAAAAGAATGGATCGAGCAGCACTGTGCTTCTTCACGCCCATCCTCCGCCCAGGATTTATCGCCTACGACTACTTCGACGTCTGGTAATATTGTTGAATTAAATAATTCAGAATTGAAAGAGTTATTAGGAAAGACCGAAAGAGGAAAAGAAGTTATGAACTACTATCAAGCAAATAATTCATTAACTGATATTCATAGGAATACATTGATCTCTATCGTTGTAGACAAATATTCATCGCAAAATGTTGCAATGGGAATGAATGATATTGTGCGTAACGCAAACATTGTCAAAGAAATCTTTCCTTTAGAATGTAGTGTAAGCCAATTTTTGTTTTATTTTGCGGATTTAGTTTATCGTTAGTTTGTTTGCTTATTTTGCTTCTTTTTTATTTTTATAAATTTTTTCGATTTTAATAACAGGATTATTACTTTAGAAAAAGGGGTCGTGGACTGAATCCTGTAGGCAAATTATACGACAAAGCTGTCAATGCACGCGTCAAAATAAGGAAACTGGAGAAATCTTTGACTCACGAAAAGAAAGGTAATACAACAAAATTGTGGCCTGATCATATTGTTAATTAACTATTTTTAGTTCTGCATTCTGAAGACACGGCAACTTTAAATTTAAGCTCGGAAACATCAGCCACAGCCGTGGGCGGAAGTCGAAGAAAAATGGGCATCTGTTCTAAATATTAGAAAAGAACAAATTTTTAAAGAAGGATTTAATATACTAAAAAATTGGCCACTCTTCAAACATAGTCTTGGGTATAACATTGGTAATTTTATAAGATTTACTGTACAATTAATACAAATTTATAAAATCTTTTAAAAGGTTGATATCGACTATAAAATTTTGTATCCCAAAAACCCATCGAGCTTATTCACTAGATGACCAATATTTAAGGAAAGCATCATTCCATATTTGAGCAAGCTGTATAATTTCATCACATTACACCTAAAAATTATAATAATTAGTTAATTAAATTTCATTCAACCTTTTTATAATTAAAAAAGCAGAATTATTTTTATTCTCGTTCACTTTTTACCTTGCATCTTACCGAGCAAACATCAACAATAAAATCACAAATAAATAAAAGTTAAATATAAAATTATAATTTATTAAATATAATATATTGTGTTTGTACTTGACGAGTTTGAGGCGACAATTTACTACGGATTTCTTGGTGTTATTAGTTTACCAGAAACTAATTTGGATTCAGCAACCACAACATTCACCGCTGTATAAACCATACCCAGGTTTATACATATTTTTTGGTCCTTCGAGCCGGATGCTGGATAATTCGCAGCCAGGAAATCATCGCCACGTGCAATTTTTCACCAACGCCATATTGGGACGCCACTCAAAACCTTAAGTATACCATTTTATTTTTATTAGTTTGTGGTTTTCTCAGTACTTCTCTTTCTTTCGTAATTCACATTATTAAATTCATAGAACGTTTAATAAAAATTAGATTCAAAATTATTTGTTATATATTCTTTTATTCTTCACTAAAATTGGCATACATATATTTTTCATAATTTTCAACTTGTTACATTTCGCTTGCACATTTTCCAATTTAAACTGTTCGAACTATATTCGCGATATAAACTTAAGTATTAAAGTGAAGTGAACCTTATTAGAACCTCAGTAACAGTGATAAGTGTATAAATAGTGAAATTAATAACCAGTGTAAAGTGTAAAAATGCCGCCAAAGGTAGACCAGTTTTTGCGACGCCGCGAAACCACGTTGCTGCAAATAAAGGCAATTGAAGCCTACGCCAACAACCTTACCGACGCTGAAGATATAGAATCCGTTAAGGTACGTATGGAAACGCTGCAACGTTTGATGACGGCATTTACCGATGCCGAAGACGAAATATTTGCCAGAGATGGAGAAGCGGAATCGAACGCCGTACAATGTGACGATATATACTACAAAACTATCGCCAAATTAAACACTCACATAAAGCGAATGCAAGAGAAGACGCCAAATTTTGATGTTTCCGCCACCTTTAATAACGGAACGCTCAACCAAACACGCTGTGATATAAAACTACCACGCCAAACCTAACCAACCTTCGACGGCAATTATCAAGAATGGCAATCATATCACGACATGTTTGTCTCAACGGTACATGAAAATCCGGGACTGACTGGTTTTGTACACCAGTTGCAATAACACCAGCTGCAATATCTAAGATGAGAAGCTCGCACGTCATTAAGATACTTGGCAATAACCGAAGCCAATTACATCGAGGCATACCAAAAGTTAACTAAAAGGTACAGTAAGAAAAAATTGATACTAAATTCTTTCATTAAAACTTTTATTAGCCAACCGTCAGTCAACCAAGCAACCGGTAAACAACTTCGCCAAATTAGTGATACATCAGATGAAGTAATCCGTGGTATAAGGGCAATGGGGAACTCCTCGTGACCCATGGTTAATTTATTTGATTTTAAACAAGTTGGATGAAGACACGCAACAACGTTGGGCGAGTGAGACCTCAGAAATCGAATTTCCAACTTGGCAATCATTTTTAGATTTCATAACCAAACGGGCTGATTCGTTAGAGAATTGTCAACCACCACCTAGGAAACAACAACCACGATCTACCAACCTCCAAAGTCATACCGTTGCCACAAAAAATTGTTCACTATGCAAGGAGACTCACAACCTTTACGAATGCCCGAAATTCAAGGATATGGACACCACGGGTAGAAGAGAATATATGCAAAGTGCAAATCGGTGTTATAATTGTCTGTGCGATTCCCATCCTGTGTCGAGATGCAGGTCTAAAAGATCGTGTCGGATGTGTCACAAGCGTCATCATACCATGCTTCATCTCGACACAGTTCAATCCACATCCAGCTTCAATCCATAGCAAAGGACTGCTGCAAACGGCCCTAGTTAACATGCGCGGGGAGAATAATAATTTGTTTACTTGCAGGGCGTTACTCGACTCTGGAAGTCTAGCTTCATTCATTTCGGAAGCATGTGTCCAGAAGCTAGGACTTAGGCGTACCAACCAACGCATATTATAGTGGAAGGTTTATCATCAACCAAAGTCGGAACAACTAGAGGAAAAGTTAGCCTAGAAATGTATTCACGAACTCAACCAGAAATGTTATTCAACCTCGAAGGTCTAATATTACCGGTCATTACATCGCAGCAGCCACAGACAATCGTAAGTTCTCACCACTGGGAAGAATTCAACGACCTGGATCTAGCTGACCCGACATTTGACAAACCTGGCGACATCGAGCTACTAATCGGATGTGATCTTTACCTAGCATTAATCTTACCAGGTCACATCAAAAGCACCAAAACCAACCTAATAGCTCAAGAAACCGTCCTAGGCTGGATAATATCGGGAACATTCAATGACCAGAAACCAACAAAATTAACAAACCTGTGTACATCAATTAACATTGATCAAACTCTTACTCGATTCTGGGAAATCGAGGAAATAAAAACAACTACCCCCCACACCCAAACAGAAATTTATTGTGAAAATCATTTCTTACATAATTACAGAAAGAATTCATCTGGACGATTCCTGGTAGCTCTACCATTTGACCCGGAAGCTGCACCGCTTGGAGAATCCAAATCACGCGCCATCAAAAGGCTCCAAGCCATCGAACGCCGGCTGGCCAAAAATACAGAGCTGAAAACAACATACACAGAATTCATGAGAGAATACCAAAATTTAGGCCACATGGAACGTATACCGAAGGATGAAATAGACATACCATGGAGCCTGTCATATTACTTACCACACCATTTCGTATATAAGGAAACCAGCACCACCACCAAGCTGCGAGTAGTTTTTCGTCAAAAACTACTACTGGCCGATCGTTGAATCAAAATCTGCTAGTTGGACCACAGATACAGCAAACTCTCCAGCAAATTTTGTTGCGGTTTCGCTTCCACCGATACGTCATGACCGCTGATCTGGAAAAAATGTTCAGACAGGTATTAGTCTCACCACCGCATACAGAATTCCAGAGGATACTATGGAGAGAAGAACCGACTCATCCAATTCAGGAATATCGATTGCTAACAGTTACATACGGAACCGCATCAGCATCCTACTTGTCGACCCGTGTATTGAATCAAATCGCTGAAAATAACCGACATACATTCGAAAGAGCTTCAACCGTTATCGAGAGAGATTTTTATGCAGACGATCTAATGACGGGCACGGACACCTTGGATCAACTCATCAAATTAAAACAAGAATTAGCATCAATAATGGAAGCGTCAGGATTTAATCTTCGCAAGTGGCTGTCCAACTGTCTACCTAACGAGGATACTACAATTGATTCCCAGAAGCTAATCGAAATCGACAGGGATTTGCAATATTCAAAGGTACTGGGGATTTATTGGAGCACCCTAACTGATGTTTTCACTTACAGAGTCGCTCTGAACGATGTCCCAATACTCACCAAGCGGGGCCTACTATCGGAATCATCACGGTTATTTGACCCTCAAGGTTGGTTAGCTCCGTTAACTATATATGTTAAGATATTATTTCAGCGAACATGGACGAAGGCTTTGGACTGGGATGACCCCTTACCACAGGATATTTCTGAAAATTGGTGCAAACTACGCAATGAGCTAAAGTTAATTGAGCAAATTACGATACCAAGATGGTTGAATTTTAACTCCACTATGATAAGCCTATACGGATTTTCGGATGCATCACAAAAGGCATATGCTGCAATAGTATACGTCGTATGTTCAAATGAGAGTGGTGAAGTAAAGGTAACAATCGTGTCAGCTAAAACCAAGGTAGCTCCAGTGCAGAAACAAATAACGATACCAAGGTTAGAACTCTGCGCAGCACTTCTACTTTCAAAATTGATGAAAAGTATTCAACTGACCATGGGTGAACGAAAACATAATGTGTATTTATGGAGCGATTCCGAAATAGTACTAGCATGGGTAGCAACAATACCTCGCTCACTTGACGTATTTCTAGGTAATCGAGTTTCAGAAATCATCTCAACGCACCACGCCTTCGTGGAATACTACCATCAGAACTCACAAATCATCATCTCTGGTGGACCGGACCAAAATGGCTCAGCTATCCGGAATCTGAATGGCCAAGTAACACACAGCCTTCAATCATCTGCAACGTAACCACACAACCAACACTGATTGAAGAGATCATCAATAAATACTCAAATTTAAATAAAATTATTCGTCTATTAGCTTATTGCAAACGTTTTATTAATAACTGTAGACTAAAATCTAGTGAAAGACTTAAAACATTCTTAACGTGCAGTGAGTTAAATCAAGCTAACGAACTATTAATAAAATATGTACAAGAGAAGAACTTTAGCACCGAATTAAAGACTCTTAAAGCACATTTACATTTAAATAAAAACCATAAACTAATAAATCTTAATCTTTTCATAGATCAAAATGGTATCCTTAGAGTCGGCGGGCGTATATGTCATGCAACCATTCCCTACGACGTAAAACATCCGATATTGCTACCACCCGAAGATGACGTCACCGAAATGCTGGTTCGCACCATCCATGAAGAATTGCTATGCGGCAACCACACATTATTTCACACTACACTAAAGCGAAAATATTGGATAATTAATTGCAAATTAATTATACGCCGAGTCATTAAAAGATGTATCAAATGCAGCAGGCACACATCCAAACCTATTCAGCCATTAATGGGTGATTTACCACCAAACCGCGTCACCCTCGTCAGGCCGTTCTTATCAACAGGAGTTGATTACGCTGGACCGATATACGTTCGACCATCAAAACGCCGAGGCCTAAAGCCAGATAAGGCCTACATAGCTTTTTTCGTATGCCTAAGCACAAAGGCTGTTCACCTCGAGTTAGCTGGTGACCTATCAACTGATTCATGCATTGCTGCACTTCGGCGATTCATATTACGACGTGGTCTTTGTCACGAGATCATAAGTGACAACGGATCAAATTTTATTGGGGCTAAAAACGACCTCAATAAACTCTTCCATACTATAAACGACACTAAGATATCTAATTTTCTCTCCCAAAACCAGATAAATTGGAGATTCAATCCACCAACTGGGTCACATTTTGGAGGTCTATACGAAGCAGTAGTGAAGTCAATAAAATACCACCTGAAGCGGACTTTAGGACAAGCATCACTAACCTATGAAGAAATGGCAACCGTCTTGACACAAATTGAAGCAATCCTAAATTCCAGGCCACTCTGTATAACCTCAAAGGACGATATCAACCCACTGACACCAGCCCATTTCTTGATTGGGCATCCATTTACATATTTACCCGAAAATGAATTGAACCACCTAAAACTCAGTCATTTATCCATAATACATACAGCGACTGCGGCAGGATTTTTATAAAAAGTGGCATTCGACTTATTTGATGTCACTACAAAGACGAACAAAGTGGCAATCTAATGCGGGCGCAATTGAGTTGCGCGATATATGTAGTATTATTACATGAGCAGAACATACCTCGGGGTCTCTGGAGAATTGGACGAGTAGTTGAGCTGCATCCTGGACGAGACGGAATCGTTCGAGTTGTCACCGTGGAGACATCATCCAACCGATTTAAAAGACCGGTTAATAAACTATCCGTTCTGCCGGTATCTCATTAAGTACTGTACCACCTTCCGGCCGGCAGTATGTATAATTTCATCACATTACACCTAAAAATTATAATAATTAGTTAATTAAATTTCATTCAATTCATTTTATATTCTTACCTTTGATTTGTTGACATAACGTAATTGCTAATTAATTATTGTTTAATTTGTAATCAATATTAATAATTTAATTTCTTCAAATTTATAACAAGTCTTAACAATTTATTACGCTAATGTAAGCCAGATGGCACAATTATTCAATATCGTTCGAATTGTATAAAATTTGGTATAATTTTTTATTGTATAATTGTATAATTTTTAGTACCTTTTTATAATTAAAAAAGCAGAATTATTTTTATTCTCGTTCACTTTTTACCTTGCATCTTACCGAGCAAACATCAACAATAAAATCACAAATAAATAAAAGTTAAATATAAAATTATAATTTATTAAATATAATATATTGTGTTTGTACTTGACGAGTTTGAGGCGACAATTTACTACGGATTTCTTGGTGTTATTAGTTTACCAGAAACTAATTTGGATTCAGCAACCACAACATTCACCGCTGTATAAACCATACCCAGGTTTATACACAAGGATAAAGGATAACCAGCCGCGCGGAATACTTAACCACTTGCAAAAGGAAATTGATAACAGTAAGCTGAAGCCCAATATTTTAAATGAGCTTTTAAAGAAGCTTCAATTAAAGTTTAAAATGCTTTAGTAAAAATATTGCTGAAGCTTTTTTCAAGTAACCAGAGCCTTGTACTAAAAATTCTCCACTTTAACTTCAAAATACTATAGTGCATAATCCCTGCTATTGTTGAAAATGTACGAAATATCTATCCTTCGCTTGAAAATTTACAACTTTGGTTGCTAACTGACTTTTCCAATTAAAAATTTCGCAATGCTTTGATTAATTTTTACAATAATAATTTATTTCAGGCTCCCATGACTGCATAGTTTTTATGCTGCTACATTCGATTTTGAAATCTCCAATATTATCAAAATCATCAAACATCAAGGAAAACAAAAAGTGGAAGCCAAGCATAATTGACTGTCGAGAGTCAACAATACTGCACTGTATAAGTGTCAACGAATATCAAGAAAAAGTGGAGAAATTAAAAACAAAATTTTATGACCGAGGTATGACGTTCCAACCCATTATCATTGCTGTAGGACCGGAATTGACTTCATTGGAAACATTTTTTACCTATTACGATGATATTTTATATAAATTTACAAATTTTTTAAAATGTTTAGATACGACATTTAAACTATTTCACGTGATGGATTTTATGTATCCAATCGAAGCAAAAAGTGTTTTTAGCTTCATTGAATAATTTTTTTATAATTTTGTTGACAATGCAAAACACTCTAATATAATAAGTTTGATCAATTTTCTTGAGCAAAATAATTTTTAAAAGAAATAGTTTACTACTATTTTTTAAAACAAATAGTTTAAAATGAAATTTTTTTATGATTTTGAAAAAATTTGTATTGTGATGAAATCAATAATAATAACATTAAAATGTTCAAATGTTTTTTATGTTTTTTGACATTTTGCACTTCAAAAAAGTTAATAAATCACTTGAAATCTTTTCATATTATTGAAAATAACGAACATATTCGCTGCAATCAAATCGAATGCTCTCAAAAGTTTGCGAACATTTGTTCATTTAAAAGACATTTGGACAGATTTCATGACAGTTTGACAAACGTATTTCATAAAGCTAAAACTCAGCAGTCTTATTGCAATCAAGTTATTCCTAAACAATCATTCGGTAACCATGACAGTACAGGAACAGAAAGTAAAATTACGCAAAACATTGAAACTGTTTAATGTTTTGCCTGCACATGGTTTTGCCTGCACATGATTTGAAAATAGCTAGTTCGCCAGAGTTTGATGGACTTAACTTTACTCTTAATCTGCATAACAATAATAATTTCAGCAGAAAAAATGTATCCTATCTTAAAAATACGATAGAAGCAGAAATTTCTAACCCGTTAGCAGATGTTATTTCATCAAAAATTTTGCCATTAATTGAAAATGCAGAAAATAGAAAAACAGCTCAAACTTTATTAGAATCGTTTATTGATCCGTTTAAAAACGTTAGTACAGAATATAAATTCATTAAAGAATTAGAACGCGCTGGCTTTTATAAAACACCGTTACAGTACGTATAATTAATAAAGAACTTTGTGAAATAATAATAAATAGTTCGCCAACGTTAGACACAAATAAAACAACTGGAATGCCTTTGGAATTTCAGTTCAAAAAGATTTTTGAATCTAAGAATATCCTAAAGCAAACTTTAGAAAATACCAAAGTTTTAGAAAGCAGCCGTTCCGGTGAATTTTGTAATTTGATATGGAAGCGTTTGGAAATCAAAAGTTAAATCCTTTAATGGGAAATTAACAATACTCTATCTCCTATATTTAGACGATTTTGCTGTTGATAATCCTCTAGATTCGCATGCTAAAGAACAATCTGTTTGTGGTGTTTATTACTCTTTCCCAACTATACCAAAACACCATCTATCGAAACTGAACAATATGTTTGTCGCGGGATTTTTCAAAACCAAAGACAGATCAGCATTTGGGAATGCATATACCTTAAGACCATTTATTGACCAAATAACAAACTTAGAAGGGGATTGATTATTGATGTCAATCAATAATCAATTGATTATTGATGTAGCCAGATGCTAGAGAAGCTTACGACCAATGTATGAGAGAATATAAGACATTAAATCACATGGAGAAAATCGAAACATCCGAACAAGACTTTGCTAAATGTAAATATTTTCTTCCTCACCATAGGGTATATAAATCGCAAAGTAACTCTACCCGACTACGTATCATTTTTGACGCATCCTGCAGAACTTTAACCGGTTACTCTCTCAATGCTATCATGAATGTTGGTCCAACTATCCAGAAGGATCTATTTTCGACACTATTGCGATTTCGATTACGCCGATACGCATTAACGGCAGATATTACCAAAATGTATCGGCAGATTCTGGTGGATGATGAACAATCATGCCTACAATGCATTTTGTGGCGATTTTCACCTACGGATCCAATTGGTGTATATCGGCTAAAAACCGTCACATTTGGGAACGCCGCAGCTTAGTTTTTAGCTATTCGCTGCCCTCATCAGCTTGCGATCGAAAATAAAACAGCTCTGCCTCTCGCTTCTAAATGGATTATGGATGATTTCTACGTGGATGATCTGCTTACGAGAGCAGATACATTTGATGAAGCTTTACAGTTACAACGAAAAGTAAACAATATTCTAGCGTCGGCCGGGTTTGAATTGCGAAAGTGAGCTTCTAACGATCCGAAGTTATTACAGAATATTCCAACGGAACATCGTGAGCAGAGCGTTTCAATAGATACAAAGGATTTCGTCCGGACTCTCGAACTCTCTTGGTATACTAAAGACAATGTCTCTAGATACAAATATGCATATAAGTCCGAAGAATGCATCATTACTAAACGACGGGTATTTTCGCCACACTATTCGATCCCTTGGGCATTCTCAGTCCTATCATTGTAAAGGCGAAAATATTTTTACAGCATTTGTGGCGTTTGAAAATTGATTGGGACAATTCATTACCTGACAGCTATAAATCACAATGGGTGAAGTTTCGAAAGCAGTTACCAATTTAATCGAAAAATTCGAGATACCTCGTTTTATGTTTTCCAATAAATTTGATTTCGTTCAGCTCCATGGATTTTCAGACGCAAGTAACGATGCGTATGGTTGCTGTATCTATATACGCTGTGCCACTCAAAACGATGTAAGCACTTGCCGTTTACTTTGTGCCAAATCACGGGTTGCACCCATAAAAAGTGTCTCTTTGCCGAGGCTTGAGTTATGTGCAGCTGAACTGCTGGCCAATCTATTACATCGTGTCACTTTAGAGTTGAACTATAACTTCGAAAGGATTTATTGTTGGACTGATTCGGAGACCCATCAAATTGGGCAACGTTTGTGTCTAATCGTGTTTCGACTATCCAGCGATTAACTGAAAAATATGTATGGAATCATGTAGATACTAAACGTAATCCAGCCGATGCTGTATCTCGAGGTATGTTGCCTAAACAATTATTAAAGGACAATATCTGGTTTGTAGGACCGGATTTTTTAACCGATCTTACTGAGTGTTGGCCAAACCAACGTATACAGGTCGATAGAAAAAACGTACCAGAAACGAGAAAGGAAAATATCGTGGTGCTCGCTTCATCAAACTCACAACAAAATATCGTCACGTCCTGCAATTTCGTGAGTTATTTCAGTCAATAGAGGCGTGGGCTACGGCCATTCATTGATAATGAAGGAATAATTCGGGTTGGAGGGCGTCTGCAAGAATCAAATTTGTCATACAATCAAATGCATCCCATATTATTGCCAAAAAATAGAAAATTTATATTTTCGCTTGTCGAATATTTGCATAATAAGAATCTTCACATGGGACCTCAAGCACTTCTAGCTGTAATCAAACAACAATACTGGATTATTAATGGGAGAGATGTTGCCTGCAGAATAGTGCAACGCTGCATTATATGTTACAAACATCGTCCTGTTCTGTATAACCAGATAATGGGAAATCTACCATCGCGCCGATTCAACCTGCTCGTCCATTTCTAGTGTCTGGAGTAGATTTTTACGGTCCTGTAATGATTTCTTACAAACATCGTGGTCAACGTCCAGCTAAAGCATATATAGCAATATTTGTGTGCTTTACTACGAAAGTTGTGCATTTGGAGCTAGTGAGCAACCTGTCATCCGATGGGTTTATTGCGGCGCTAAAAAGATTCGTCAGTCGAAGAGGTCTATGTTCAACTCTATATTGCGATAACGCTACAAATTTCGTTGGCGGAAGACGCCAATTAAATGAACTTCGAGAGCTGTTCTTCAGTAATGAAAATCGCGATCACGTTATTAAAGGTTTTGCTGAAGATAACATTCGCATATCACACATACCACCTCGATCACCGCATTTTGGTGGCCTTTGGGAGGCCGCTGTCAAGGCAGCAAAACATCACATAAACCGAATGCTGAATAATTCAACGCTTACTTATGAGGAGTTTAGTACGGGTTTTGCTCAAATCGAAGCAGTCGTGAATTCAAGACCGTTAACGCTAATGTCCTCGGATCCAGCTGATCTTAACGTGCTTACACCAGGCCATTTTTTAATCGGCGAACCACTAACGGCGCCAATAGAACCTGACTTGTCGATGTTAAAAATCAATCGCCTCAGTCGCTATCAACTGATTAGGAGAAGTCAGCAAGACTTTTGGGAGCGATAGTCGAAGGAATATATCGTCTAATTACGGCAACGTTCTAAATGGAGATCGTCGTCAAAGATAGAATTAGGTATACGATGGTATTTCGAGTAATCGTTTGTCTTTCATTGTGTTCACAAAGTGTTTGGTTCATCATTCAATTAGATTATTTGCGATTTGTGAGTGATTAGTGCAACGATTACATAGCAAAAATTTGTGATCGCATAAAACATTATTGTTAGTGTCGTTATCTCGTGTCGCAACAAAATACACCGTATCTCCGTATCGTAGAGTTACACGCACTACAAAATAGACGAACAGCTCAATTTTTGTAAGATTTGTTTTTTATTATTTTTGTAAATTTTCTACCTTTAAGTTAATCAGTGCGCACTACGGATAGACGCAATCCAATCGATCTGCGTACTACAAGATAAGCACATAGATAAAATCGAGCATATTTAAACCATAAATTCTACTGGTTAAGGTATTTAAAACCATCGTGTAACTACGAGATAGATACGTAAATCTAAATTAAAAATTAAAATCTGTAGGAAATTCTCGCTATTGAGAAAAAAGCTAAGCCATATCTGAGCGAAACCTCTGAAATGGAGCAAATGCTGCAGGCATTGAACACGATTAATGATCAGATCCAAAAAGTAAAGAACAAACAAGTTGAGCACGACAAACTTTTGGCGTACCTCAACCAAAAAGTATATAGGGCAACCTCAACAGGTACTATGAAACTTGTTAACAAGAGGACTCAAGAAATTTACAAGAAGCGCAGAATTCGGACACGGAAGATTAATTTTTATTTCGTATCTGAAGTGTAATAATGAACATCTTAAGCGCAAAATAACACTTCTAATTGACACAGGCGCGAACAAAAGCGTTACTAAATCCGAAACAGTTGATTTAATCAAGCCTACTCATAAAGAGTCAACACAAAAAGGAATATGTAACGAACAGTCCTCCATTTTGGTGGTCTGTTGTTAGCAGAATTCACTGGGCTAGAGGTTTCAACTCGGTCTTGTTTAAGCCAGCTAATGCTCAGGGAAAGGCGTGGGGTTTGTTGAAACTTAACCCAGTCTTGATAGACCGAACTTAAATTTGGGATGGGATACCTACACAAAAAAAATAGAAAAAAAAAAATGCTACTCAGTATTATCAATCATCACCGATGCCCATCAGCCCAGGACCCTCCTACTCACCTGTTCCTCCATTATTAACTTATTCCATACTCATACCTGAAATATGAACCGAAAAAAACCCGACATCACGAATACTAAGAATAATTTCAACTAGTAAAATTAGTATAAACATATTCGATAATTTATTAATCAAAATAATCAAAATTAACAAAAGTACTGATAACTAAATGAACTAAGCATTATTAAAAGGAAAACTACCTATAGAAATTGCATGACTTATATAATTCAACTGTAGATGTGTATATTGATATAATTATATAAATAATACCCGAAAATATATCCCATATTCTCATATACAGCTGAAATTAGTACGCGTACCGTTTAAATTTAATACGTAACTACTTAAATAATAATTCCAAAAAAATCACAATATTAAAAGAATATAAAGTTAAAGAATATAAAATAGATACAAAAGAAATATTAATAATAATAATAATAAAAATTGTACATATAAAGAGAATATTATAAATGGTCTATTTACGATTTTTCATATGATGCGAATGCGATAGTTTACCGTAATCCATAAGTCCATATCCGTAATTCGTAGATTTCATATGATGACGATGATACATTTCCGCAATATTATAAACTCGAAGGTTGATATGTAATATAATATCAGGATACCGAAACGAGACAATTCTTAAAAGCAACTTGACCTTGCAAATCCGTAGGAACACATTTTATTTTAAAAATCGTTGTGCCACCATAGTTTATTAATTAGTTGAGTACCCGTATGATTAATTAAATTATTCGTAATCACTAGCTATATAAAGTTCGATTTTTGGAAGGAAAGCACTATTTTTACAACACGTTCGTGCTTATGTTTCACTTTAGATTAATGATTTGATTTTATTTAGTATCTTTTATTATAAATTGTCATTATATTGTAGATTTAACGAATACGTATTTTATGATTTAGACGAATTATTATTATAATTACCAATCGTACGATCATTCATGCTATTCGCGTACGGGTAACATATCGTTAAATAGAGGTACGTTATTCGAACGTCCTTCCACGTGCAATTTGATTATAATACCGCAACTTATATACAATTATATAATTTTCTTAAAAATAACTTATAATTTTTGGTCACATAATGTTTGTTTCACCAAATTAGCATGTACAATTTCCATAGATAAAAGAACAGGATCAGATTTTTTATTTTTGAATTGTTCACTAAATGCACAACCACTCGACAATTTTTACTGTTCAAAATACGTAAAGTAGGTAAGGTATACCCGTGCGAGTGTTACTAAATATACATACACGTATCTCTAATTCAAGGTATTTACACAACTGAACACTATCAATTAGAACTTTAAACTTTAAACGAAGTCCCGACAACAATGGTAAATTATATTCACAATTAGATTTAAACTTTAACTTTTTTTTTTATACTAATGTCTACTAGTTATCATTTTCTAGCCACGACTGACCAATTTCAAAGCACATCAACTGCCTGCAAAAAAACGAACGGATCGTTTTGCAATTTTTGTTCATATTTCAGGTTTTATTGCTCTGTCGTCATAAAACATTCCATACAATCAAATTAATAAAAATAGAAATTTCCCGCGTTTTTTTTTTTTTTTTTTTTTTTTTAGTAACATGAAAAATATAATTGTCAACCCTCAACTTGTAGCGGTCAAGTTGGTTGGCGCTACAAATACTAAGAAATCTGTAAGAAATCCACAAAATTGAAAACAAAATTAAAATAAATATCCTATAGGAAACAACATGGCCAAGATGAACGCAAGAATCGATTATAAATCAAACATGATATCAATTCATGGAAATCAAGCGGTACTGTTGAAGCATAAGATGAAAAACTGTCATCAACAACGGTACTCAAATAAAAAATGGACGTGACTAACCAAATTCAAAAATTATTAGATAGTAGAATTATAACAAGCTCAAATAGTACGTATTCGTCTCCTATTTGAGAAGTGCCAAAAAAAAAACAGATGCCTCTGTGATCCAAAAAGTAAGAGTCGTCTACAGAAAATTTAATGAAAATACAATTAACGACAAATCTGTATATATCTCAACTTTTGATCTAAAATCAGGATTCCATCAAATCCAGACGGACCAAAAAGATCAAGAAAAACCGCATTTTCCACAGACAAGGGCCACTCGAATGCCCGTTAGATTACATAATGAAAACACATTGAATACCTTTACAAGATTTTAAACACTTGGTAAAATTAAACCATAAAATTCAATTGGATAAGTGCGAGTTCTTAAAAGAGAAAAGGAATTTCTCGGACACCTCATCACACAGAATTGGGTGAAACCAAACACCGAAAAGGTCCAACAGATCATTGAATGGCTACTGGTTATGGCCATCTGGTATAATCTGTTCTTTTTTTTTATTAAATTTTCCATAATTTTTGTCCCTTTTTCTTTTATTTCTTTTTGCCTTTTTTCAACTATTGATTACTAAAATTTTTACTTTTACAAATCAGTAGATAGTGATTTTTTAAACATTTTGAACAAATTGTTTAATTAAAATATTCAAAAATATATTTTTGCGAAATAGAAAAACAAGTGTTAAGTGAAATGTGATAAAGAATTTCTGTTTACTTAAAACGTTTAAATACGTACAACCACAAAAGCTTTGTATATTTTCTAATTTGCTGTTATATTTAATAGAGGGCAACACATATTTAACTAGTGGTTTTCTCTGATAAAAAAAGCATTCACAAATAAGTTCACAAATTTTTCGTTAGATGACTCTAGTATCGATTAAAGTTTGTCCGTGAATATAAGTAAATGCCGAACAGAAATAAATAAACGAAAATAAATTGTTATTAATAAAACTGTTTGGTACAAGTAATAAATAATTAAACATAAAAATATGATGCAAAAACCATATAATCGAAATTGTTATTTCAGTAGTCTAGGCACAAACCCTTTCATCAGAGTACTCTAGTGAAACATTCCAGTAATACATTTCGTGCTTTCAATAAAATTATACAGTGCCATCTATTTAAAGTAAACGAAACTATAAAAAAGCTTTTATTTAAACTTTTTCAAAACAGAAATAACTGCGTAGGCAGAACCATTCAATGCGACGCAACCATATGTGTAGATTTGAGAGTGAATACTGCACACACTGTAATAACCTCACACAATTTATTTTCGTTTTTCGACGATTTTTTCCGTTTTCTTTTCTATTCGTCTACCGTATTTTTTATGATGAAATATTTACGTTATTATTGTTGTTTTCTTTATCAAATGGAGACGCTGACTGTACGTGTATTTTATTTTTGTGCGTTTGTATTTTAAGAAGGTGATTGAAAAAGCCATTCATTCAGTTTGTTCGAATCGTAACGAAGCACAACAACAAAGCAAAACTATATAAAGGTCAAGACAGAAATTTTACTGACCTTCCCTAATTTTATTTTTTATGAAGATCATTGTATTATAAAAATCTTATTTTTAAAGATTGCTGAACGAAAAAAAAATTCTTAGAAAAAGTAGTATTTTTATTTATGGTTGTTTGACAACTACACAGTTTTTATGTGGTCTAGGATTGATTATTCTACAACAGAATTGACTAATCTTAGACAAATATTTTAAATTGTTTTACATTTATGGCAAACGATATTTTGTTGCCGTTTGTTAATAAACAAATTTTCCCAATAAATTAAAGTTTTAAAAAAATGTAAAGTGTCGTATTTGAAGTATAAATTTGTCGGATTAAGGCTATGTGTTTTTAAGGTCGTCACACTCCTGCCCTTACTTTTAAAAAAGTTAGAAAAAAATCGTTCTGTGGATGCTCTACGAAATTGGGCTCAGATCGAAAATTTAATTTAAATTTCGCACGTTGAAAATTCGGCACATGAGTTTTCCGTTTTTTAATTGCAGACACAAAACTAATGAAGGCTTTAGAAATGGGATTGATGAAAATCTCCACAAAGAAAAAAAAAAATACTCCGTTCACAAAATTACTAATGGAAGTGGGTCTAGTAAAATCTTTTGTTGTTTCCGACTCGTTATATTTATTTGATTTGAATATGCATTTAAAAATTTTCCTACCTTGTATGCTTCCATAAAAAGTAATGAGAATTTATCAGCTTCCTAAAAAACAAATAAAAAAAATAAAACATTAATTAGAATTTATATTAAATTTAAACACGGAACTAAAAATAAACTAAAATTTTAAAATTCCCTCCACCGATACTTCAATGTTGCATATAAATATTGTCTTTTGATTTATTAAGACAATATTTATTTATAAATCAATTGTCGTAAGTTAAATTAAATCCTAGATATACAGCTAAATTTAATTAAACTAAAATAAGAAAAATAGGAATTAAATTGAAATTAGAATATATATTATATTCCTGGAGACGTTAATTGTCTGTTCAATGCAGTTCTTGAAGCAAACTAACTTCGATCTAGAACCGTTAGCTATATCAAAAAATCAGTTATATAAGTAGGAAATCTTTAATATATTTATCTAGATCAACTCAACCCAAAATTAAAACGTGTATTGGTTATGTGCAAATTATAATTTATAAATTAAAATATACCAAGAAAAATGTTTAATGTTTATCCAGGAATACTCGTTACCCACTTTCCTAGAATAAAAACGAAATAAACTGCAACACGTTAAGTTATTTATAGACGTGCGTTTAATTGGCTGGCAACGGCGTAAAAGTAACAATGGAACAAGCAAACCGCGAAGTTAGAAAAGCATTGGCCCTAGAACAGATTGCAGGGATAATAAAAAAGCATCTAAATTATTCGACAAAAATATTAATTTGGACATACAATTCCAAACCTCAGGCATTGGTCTATATTAAACCAAGGCCTTGCCTTCTTATATTGATAATTGATAACTGCATCAACAACTAGGTAACGATAGAGCGTATCGCTCATTTGTTGCAAGAGTGATACAACTCAAATTGTTTTAAAAACGGTGTTTTTCAAAAGTAAATAAAAATACATTGATTTGTAAAATAATTTTTTTTTCTATTCCTACGTCTAATATTTTGCAAATTTTCTTGGGATAATTTCCAATATCATAAAATGTTAATTTCTTTCGCGAATTGAGTATTTTTTTATATAGAATTTTACCTAATTTGCTAGGAGTAGTTAAAAGAATGTATTTTTTGAAGAGTAAATTTTGAGTTGTGTTATATTTTCGAGAAACGTATAGTGAAGTAAGTTCGTACAAAAATTCCATAAAAATATATATATAAAACATGGTGCCACTAGTAGGTTATGATTAAAATTGCCCGATGTAAAACGTCATATCCTAAGATTGGACATCCTGTCAACAACATAATCCTTAAATATAAGCGATTTTGTATCAGTATCACATATTTGTTTTCTTGTGAAAATGTTGAGTTTTGAGCGGACTACGCGTCATTTGCGGTAACTTTTGATTTACTTCCTTAATTTGAAGGAATTTGAAGGTATTATTCGATGAAGATTCGAGCCAAATACAAGTGGAACTTGCACTTACATCGTTTAAAATCATTGGTATAGTCACTACTATAACCCAAAAAAGAAGAAATCGTAGGGACTACATTCTAAATTCGAACGAAACCATTACTGGGATCATTACCAAATTTAATTGATGGGATTGAGCCGAACACTCAAGTTAAAACCCACCCAATTATTCTTTAATGCTCGCCCTCATGTTGCGGCGCCAGTCAAAACATACGAGTTCGCTAGTTTGTCAATTAGATCCAAATGTTTGAGGCCTCTCTAACTCCAGACCAATTGACTGAATGTAGCTGCACAAATTAACAAGAAAGTGTAGCGAATACAAAAAACATTTTTAAAAGTGTATGAAAATAATGTATAATTATCAAATAAATAATTTATAAAAATAATAACTTAAACTAACATAACTGAATATTAGTTCAGGATTGGGTTTGAACTCCTCTAACTAAATTTGTCAAAATTTGATATGTCTGTCGGATGGAGTGTTAATTGGGTAAGTTATATTTTTGTCAATATACCAAATTTTTTCAGTGGAGTTCAACCCTTTTTATATATGCCAACTATACTAATTTTAATAGGCTCGAATGTCTAGTATTCGACAATAGTAGTGACTATATTACAGAAACTCTAGGACGGAGTGTTAATTGAGTGTGTATGACCCGCTCTCATATGATATTTTTGTAAACATACACAATTTTGTCAGAGCAGTCGAACCCTTCATATATGCATGGACTATACTAAATTGAACAGGCTCGAATGTCAACTATTTTATAGTAGTAGCGGCTATATTACGGAAACTCTAGGAAAAGTGTTAATTGGGTGTGTATGGTCAGCTCTCATATGATATTTTTTGTCAACATATCAAATTTTGTCAGAGGAGTCCAACCATATTTGTACGGGCTGAACTTTTTACTCATTCGCGCCTATTCAGCGAATGTCTACTATTCGATAATAGTAGTAGCTATATTGCGAAAATTCTAGGACGGAATGTTAACAATGTAATTAATCTGAATTGGCAAATATATACAAACAACGTTTAACTTTTAAACTTTTAAACTTTTAAACTTTTAAACTTTTAAACTTTTAAACTTTTAAACTTTTAAACTTTTAAACTTTTAAACTTTTAAACTTTTAAACTTTTAAACTTTTAAACTTTTAAACTTTTAAACTTTTAAACTTTTAAACTTTTAAACTTTTAAACTTTTAAACTTTTAAACTTTTAAACTTTTAAACTTTTAAACTTTTAAACTTTTAAACTTTTAAACTTTTAAACTTTTAAACTTTTAAACTTTTAAACTTTTAAACTTTTAAACTTTTAAACTTTTAAACTTTTAAACTTTTAAACTTTTAAACTTTTAAACTTTTAAACTTTTAAACTTTTAAACTTTTAAACTTTTAAACTTTTAAACTTTTAAACTTTTAAACTTTTAAACTTTTAAACTTTTAAACTTTTAAACTTTTAAACTTTTAAACTTTTAAACTTTTAAACTTTTAAACTTTTAAACTTTTAAACTTTTAAACTTTTAAACTTTTAAACTTTTAAACTTTTAAACTTTTAAACTTTTAAACTTTTAAACTTTTAAACTTTTAAACTTTTAAACTTTTAAACTTTTAAACTTTTAAACTTTTAAACTTTTAAACTTTTAAACTTTTAAACTTTTAAACTTTTAAACTTTTAAACTTTTAAACTTTTAAACTTTTAAACTTTTAAACTTTTAAACTTTTAAACTTTTAAACTTTTAAACTTTTAAACTTTTAAACTTTTAAACTTTTAAACTTTTAAACTTTTAAACTTTTAAACTTTTAAACTTTTAAACTTTTAAACTTTTAAACTTTTAAACTTTTAAACTTTTAAACTTTTAAACTTTTAAACTTTTAAACTTTTAAACTTTTAAACTTTTAAACTTTTAAACTTTTAAACTTTTAAACTTTTAAACTTTTAAACTTTTAAACTTTTAAACTTTTAAACTTTTAAACTTTTAAACTTTTAAACTTTTAAACTTTTAAACTTTTAAACTTTTAAACTTTTAAACTTTTAAACTTTTAAACTTTTAAACTTTTAAACTTTTAAACTTTTAAACTTTTAAACTTTTAAACTTTTAAACTTTTAAACTTTTAAACTTTTAAACTTTTAAACTTTTAAACTTTTAAACTTTTAAACTTTTAAACTTTTAAACTTTTAAACTTTTAAACTTTTAAACTTTTAAACTTTTAAACTTTTAAACTTTTAAACTTTTAAACTTTTAAACTTTTAAACTTTTAAACTTTTAAACTTTTAAACTTTTAAACTTTTAAACTTTTAAACTTTTAAACTTTTAAACTTTTAAACTTTTAAACTTTTAAACTTTTAAACTTTTAAACTTTTAAACTTTTAAACTTTTAAACTTTTAAACTTTTAAACTTTTAAACTTTTAAACTTTTAAACTTTTAAACTTTTAAACTTTTAAACTTTTAAACTTTTAAACTTTTAAACTTTTAAACTTTTAAACTTTTAAACTTTTAAACTTTTAAACTTTTAAACTTTTAAACTTTTAAACTTTTAAACTTTTAAACTTTTAAACTTTTAAACTTTTAAACTTTTAAACTTTTAAACTTTTAAACTTTTAAACTTTTAAACTTTTAAACTTTTAAACTTTTAAACTTTTAAACTTTTAAACTTTTAAACTTTTAAACTTTTAAACTTTTAAACTTTTAAACTTTTAAACTTTTAAACTTTTAAACTTTTAAACTTTTAAACTTTTAAACTTTTAAACTTTTAAACTTTTAAACTTTTAAACTTTTAAACTTTTAAACTTTTAAACTTTTAAACTTTTAAACTTTTAAACTTTTAAACTTTTAAACTTTTAAACTTTTAAACTTTTAAACTTTTAAACTTTTAAACTTTTAAACTTTTAAACTTTTAAACTTTTAAACTTTTAAACTTTTAAACTTTTAAACTTTTAAACTTTTAAACTTTTAAACTTTTAAACTTTTAAACTTTTAAACTTTTAAACTTTTAAACTTTTAAACTTTTAAACTTTTAAACTTTTAAACTTTTAAACTTTTAAACTTTTAAACTTTTAAACTTTTAAACTTTTAAACTTTTAAACTTTTAAACTTTTAAACTTTTAAACTTTTAAACTTTTAAACTTTTAAACTTTTAAACTTTTAAACTTTTAAACTTTTAAACTTTTAAACTTTTAAACTTTTAAACTTTTAAACTTTTAAACTTTTAAACTTTTAAACTTTTAAACTTTTAAACTTTTAAACTTTTAAACTTTTAAACTTTTAAACTTTTAAACTTTTAAACTTTTAAACTTTTAAACTTTTAAACTTTTAAACTTTTAAACTTTTAAACTTTTAAACTTTTAAACTTTTAAACTTTTAAACTTTTAAACTTTTAAACTTTTAAACTTTTAAACTTTTAAACTTTTAAACTTTTAAACTTTTAAACTTTTAAACTTTTAAACTTTTAAACTTTTAAACTTTTAAACTTTTAAACTTTTAAACTTTTAAACTTTTAAACTTTTAAACTTTTAAACTTTTAAACTTTTAAACTTTTAAACTTTTAAACTTTTAAACTTTTAAACTTTTTAATTTTTTATTATTCATTGAGAATTTTAAGGCTCTAGATTTTCGACTTGTTGGTGTGAGAATCTATAATAACCGTCGTAGTTTTTTTTTAATTAATTGCTCTTCCAGAACAAAATTTGGTGAACGTTGGTCTTAGAGGGGGTGAATTTCCGATTTAGGAAGATGCTACGTATCGAATTGTGTCACTACGTGCTGGTAACACATCACCAAGCGTTACAGTGTCCAATAAATTTTTTTTGCTACTTGGTCATGAGTTATCTTTTATTGCTTTGGGCGACTATAGCGTAACTGATCGCACGACCACTTTTAACGTAATTGTTGTTGTTGTGTTAATTTGCTCTTATGAAAACGTTCGTTTGTACAATTTAAAATCAGACCCACAAGTTTCACACCAGAATAAATAATAAAATGGTGTACAAGTAATTGTAATTAATTAAATTATGTGCCCATAATTCACAAGTGATTTTACTTTAAATTTAATGAATTATATTAAATGAAGTCAATTGACACATTAGAAGAGATTAACAATAACAACAAAACAACACAATAAATGGGAAAAAAACCAAAGCAGGAAGTTCAAGCTCAAATTAGTTTTTATAACGTTAAGTCAATAAAAAGAGATATAAATTAAATTAATTTTAATTTAAATGGATTGATTCCATGTTGGTGCAGCCTACCATTGTTTCGCATCGAGCTTAATCAATCCTCAATATATTATAGGATTTTGGTTTTGCGGAACATCACGAATTCGAACGAACCGAATTTAATTTATGATTTGTAAGTAATAATACGATTTTACTTAAAGTTAGAGAAGTATAACAAAAACTATATACGCGATAGGGTTTGAATTATTTTAAAATTTCGGCTAAGATGCGCGCATCTTCAAAGAAAATCTCTTCTTCGAATTAATTTTGTGATTATTATTGTCATCATTATTATTGTTAACGTTTTTTACCCGTGAATTTTATTGTTTTATTTTTTTGTTTGTTTTTGTTTCTTTATTTATGGCTTATGTCGTCTTGGATACAAAGTAGAGATTAAAAAAAACTAGATAAAAAGATAAAGACAGCGAACTCGCGAAAATAAAATACATGTAGACATATATACATATAGACATATATACGTACAAGCATACAAATTACTAATTTTGAGAAGGTTAAACAATATTGTTTTATAAACGGTTTCGTGCAGATTAATTTTTATTTCTTAAATAAATTTGTCGGGAGTGGTTAAGGCGTGTATGTAGCTTATGGAAATCACTTCGACCCTTGGCCACTGTTTTTCTGAAAATTACAAAGTATTTATATTAACTAGTCCCTTACTTAATTATAACTACAAAGTAGCTTATTTTGAAAACACAAAAATCTGAAAGATGTATTCCAGAATTAATTTAAAGTTATAATTGGAAGGGGATTATTGGAAGAAATGATTTTTATATTATTCAATCAAATGCAAATTAAGTTAAACTCCGGATAATTTGAAAAATAGAATCGAAAATCTAAGAATCGTCTACGCCAAATAGGTAATGAACAGCAAACTCTTCATATGATATCATGGGGAATACTGGTAGAGATAATTTATTTAATCATTCTACCCCTTGCGTATTATGAATTTCTGTAAATTTGGAAATTTTTAGCTCAATCCTCAGAAATGTCTGGACCGAGTGGGTATTGGTTTCAGGCTTCTAAATCATTTAATAATAAGACAGCAAAACTTCATTGCGATATAATGAGGAATACTGGTTGAAATAATTTATTAAATCATTGTACCACTTTCGTATTATGAATATTATGGATTTCTGTAAATTTAGAATTTTCTAGCTCTGGTTTCAGAAATGTCTAGATCGAGCGGGTATAGGTTTCAGGCTTCTGAATCGCTAGAAAATAAGACTGCAAAATCTCATTATGATAACATAAGGAATACTGCTAGAAATAATTTATTGAATCATTCTACCACTTGCGTATTATGAATTTCTGTAAATTTGGAATTTTCCAGCTCCGATCTCAGAAATGTTTAGACTTAGCGGGTATTAGTTTCAGGCTTCTGAATCAATATACACTAAGACACCAAAACCTCATTACGATATCATGAGGAATACTAGTAGAAATAATTTTTTAAATCATTCTACCACTTGCGAATTATGAAATATTTAGAATTTCTGTACATTTTGAATTTTTCAGCTCCGATCTCAGAAATGTCTAGTCGAGCGGGTATTGGTTTCAAGCTTCTGAATCGCTAGAAAATAACACAGCAAAATCTCATTATGATATCATGGGTAATACTAGTAGAAATAATTTTTTGAATCGTTCTACATTATGAAAAGTATGAATTTCTGTAAATTTGGAATTTTCCAACTACGGTCTCAGAAATGTCTGTACCAAATGGGTAGTGGATTCAGCTTTCTGAATCATTAGATAACAAGACAGCAAAATCTCATTACGATATCATGGGAATACTGGTAGAAAGTTGCGTACTATGAATTTTATGAGTTTCTGTAAATTTGGAATTTTCCAGCTCCGATCTCAGAAATGTCTAGACCAAATGGGTAGTGGTTTCATACCTCGGAATCGTTAGGCTAGTAGATAGCGAAATCTCATCACCATATCATGGGGAATACTAGTAGAAGAAATTTATTGAATAATTCTACCACTTGCGTATAATACGCAAGTGGGAGCTGGATGATTCCAAATTTACAGATATTCATAATATGCAAGTGGTAGAATGATTCAATAAATTATTTCTACCAGTATTCCCAATGATATCGCAATGAAATTTAGACACGGATTTACCAGCTTGCAAATATTACTTTAATTTCTGTGGTTTACTGTGAATATTTATTTAGCATGTTTGTGCTTCAAATTGCAATTGAAGTGATCGTCTTTTTAAATAGAATTTAATTTAAGAGAATAAAACTCACGCAAGTGAATATAACGATTTGTATAAAAACGGCATACAAATAATTAATTATATAATTTTTGATGGCTTTCTGGAAGCGTTTCGCAGTGAATGTAACAAAAATCCTTATGATTTTCAATCACAATGCATTGGACGTAGGTAAAAATATCAAAATACCAAAATCTTAGTTATAATAATAAAATATTTGAGAAAAATACACAAACACGACCCCTACACAATTGGACGCATTTTAATAAACACATTATTGTTTTTTTTTCTTAAAACCAAAAAATAATTACGAATTATTGACTGGGTCACGTATTTTAGCAACATTTGTACTCTTAAAGAATTAATTATTTTTCTTTCGCTGTCGCATTGTAGGAATTGATTTAGTGAAGCGTACGAACCATTTCATTCTTAACAGAGGGGGAAGTTCAAATTGTATAATGTAACACAAATAGATTTAACTTGACACACTTGCTTATTCAATTTATTAACAATACACTGCTGGGAAGATATATCGTCGGTTTGGTGCAACAGTGTCACATCTCAAAAAAGCATATTTTTAAGGAAATCGGTTTTAATTTTTTTTGGTAGTAATTCCTTTATTACTAAAAAATTAAACAATAAGTGTAATTTTTTTGTTGTGTAACTTTTTTTATTTTTATTTATGGACGATTTAATTAGAGTATCTAATTTTTAAGAACTGCTTTTAAAATATTGACCATAATAAAATTAGGGCTCCAATAGCCCTATTTCTAGTTGTGACATTGCTCCTAAAAAATCATTTAATATTATGAAACTATGAGTAATTTTGAAGTGATACTATACCAGATAAAAGATTGTTAGATTTAACGGATTTTTGTTCGAATATCTCAAAATTGATAATTTTTGACATGTGACACTGTTGCAAAATATACCGACGATATGGTAAAAGAAGCTAAATAAGATTTCGTCGGTTTGGTGCAACTAAAAATTGACACAACTTTAAATTTTTTTTTTTAAATTTTTCAGTAGAGCGATTTGAAAAAATCACTCAAAAAAGTTTGTAAAAACGGCGTTTTCCGAAAGTAACTAAAAATGATTAGTAAAATAATTTTTTTCTGTTCCTACACCCTCTATCGAATCTTAATTTTTATAAATATTTAATATTTTGCAAATATTCTTAGTATAGGTTCTAATATCGAAAAATGTTATTTTTTGCGCGAATTGAGTGATTTTTTGGGGGATTTCACCTAACTTGCTAGAAATAAATACATGAGTATATTTTAAGTAAATTTTGATACAAAATAATAAAAATATTAAATGCAAAATAAACAAATGCCCGTATGTTGTATTTAGAGTGTTAGACAAGAATAGATACGTAATTAAAGATGTGGAAGGTTATCAGGTTTCTTCCAGGCAATTTGTGTATTTGACTCAAGAAGTATGAGGTTGTATTAAAAGAAAGGACTGAATTCACAGATCGAGATTAAAGAGTATGTCAAAGATTCGTCAGAGGATGAATTAGATAATTGGGAGGAAAAAATATTTAAGCAAAGAATATGAAATCAAGTTTTTGGACTCGGACTGAAAGAACGGGAAGGTTTAAATACAATAATGTTAAAGTTTAATATTTTATTTAAAAAATAAATATATATTGAATTATATAAGATAATTTTAAGTTAGTTATATAAGTATGGTTTGGTTATGTAAATATTGCAGCTTGAATTAAAATTATGTAATAATTAAGAATTAAGCAATGGCGCTTAAGGAGTCAGGGTGGACGAGGTGAAAGCGCAAAATGAAATATTAATGTTTGTATAAGAGTTTGGACTTATTGAAGTTAATGCCCTACAATGATTATATTACAAATTAATCAAATCAATTTTTAATATTTCTTGTTATTTGTTATTCCTATTATTTCAAAGTAATAGTATGCCATTTTTCCTGCCTGCCATCACAATTGTGTGGGTAAGGCAAAAGAAATATAACTATACAAAAATAACACTATACAAATTGAAATGTTTTTTTTTTTTTTAATAATTTATCCGTTAAAATCCGGAAGACATTACAACTTGTCTTTTTATACACATTTGTGTGGTTTGGTCTTAAATTAAAGCAAACAATTTTTTCTCTGGTAGGAAAAAGGATATAAGCGACTGATAACAAAATTCATTTAATCGGTAATCTAAGTAACTTTGAGTGGACAACTTTTTAAATAATCGGATAAACAGGCCGTGGATACGATGAAAAATGTTAATAACAACGTCGTCATACAAAAACCAGTACTGATAGAGAATGAGGAAATAATTCTTCTAACAATAATCGCCGTCATAAAGATATTGGAGCTCTGTATTTATATCTCCAAGGAGCACGTTAAAAGCGTAAAAAGGAAAAGAAACAACACAAAATATTTTTTATGTGATTTTGTAATATAAATTTGAAAAGTTTTTTTTTGTTTCTATAGAGAAAAATTGTTTAAATATTTGTCAAAGTTGTTTTGATCGTCATTAATGAATTTGGTGTAATGTTAGTTTCAGTTTTTGTAAATTTGGCAGATACAATTATAAACATAATATGTACAACATTTGAGTGAAAATGTTAAGGAATTAACAACTATGTACTTCAATGTTATAACGAGAGAGAGTGAAAAGTGATGAGTGTAAAAATTAGTGAAAAGTGAGTGAAAGCTTCGCTCCGAAAATTCTGATGTATTATGAGGATGAATTGAGAGACAAGCGAGCGATTCACCTTCTTGATATTAAGCTTATAAATTTAATAAAGGTACAGTAGAACCTTTTTTCTCCTGAATACTACTAACCGGAATATTTAATAACCGTAAATTTTGATTCTCTAAAATCATTTTCTTTTACCCGGAATAATCTATAATATTCGAAAAAACGTTTTTTTTTTGTATTTTTTTCATTTTTTCTTTTAACTCGTTTGTGTAAAATTTGCTTTACACAATATATATTCTAAACTCAGTTAAATCACCAAACGCAATTAACGTTAATTTGCTTTGTAGTTTTGTTAATAAGTGTGTGGCTTTTATTTACTGTACAATTTTACAATTTCTTATGTACAAAAAAATTGATAATTTTTTTTAAATAAAATTAAAATTTCTAAAATTTTACAATTAAGTTCTGATATTCTATCACGTCGATTAAAGAACTCGCCGGATTTACTGCGGCGGGAGTCCAAACTACATATAAAAAAAATTAAAATGATTAATTTCAATAAAAGTTGCGTTGAAAAAAAGGTTTATTTTCATATAATTCAGTTTTTACGATGCGCAAACCATTCATATTGTTTTAGTTGCGGATTTCAAACGAATGTTTTTGTTTGATTTATGTAAAAATAAAACCAGTTTTACTTAAGTAAATAGACTTAAGGAAAAATACGGCGTTGGCCTATCAACAATCTATGATTAAAAAAAGGGACCATTTTTAAGTTTCTCGCGGAAAGTATGACTGATCGAAAAACGCTTCGGGCCGCCGAAAATCCTTCATTGGACACAGCATTGTATATGTGGTTTAAACAGTGTCGCGCCGATGGGGTCCCAATTTTCGGCCTATTAATTACCGAAAAAGCAAAATATTTTCATAATGAGCTGAAAATTACATACGACTGTAATTACTCGTCAAGGTGGCTGCAAACATTTAAAAAACGGAATGGAATTCGACACCTCAATATTGTTGGAATACAGCTGTCTGCAAATGGTGATGCCTCTTATTTATTCATAGAAACATTTTCAAAATTCCGCGTAATACCTTGGTAATGTCTGACGAGGCGAGAACTTCAGGAATAAAAGTAACCAAAGAAAGGCTAACAGCCCTAGTGTGCTCAAATGGAGCTGGCACGCATAAATGTAAACTTTTGGTTAAAGGCAAAAGTGCCTAACCACGAGCAATAAAAGGAATTAGTCAGCTTCCAGTTGTATATAAAGCAAACAAATGTGCCTGAATTACACAAGACCTGACCATCGATTGGTTTGAAAATCACTTCGTTCCAGATGCTCGTGTGCATTGTGAAAAAAAAGTTGGTCTTCCGAAAAATTCCAAAATACTTTTATTACTTGATAATTGCCCGGCTCATCCTGATGAAAATAGGCTACGAAAGGACAATGTACATGTAATGTATCTACTGCCAAATTGTACATTGACACGGTATGGGTACTAGCGAGGGCATTCTCGCTCTTCAAAACTCTTTTAACATTAAAGATTATATTTGGTGTGTTTTTCGAGCTGGAAATGCAATGCTCCAATAGTGTTGGTACAACATTTGGGCGGATTTGAAAAAAGCTGAAGAGTCAATTTACGACTTATTTAGCGTTGCATGTACTATAGATGAAACATCCACTCGGGAAAATGTAGTCAATTAGATTAATTGTGATGACAATGTACAAGTGCATGCAAATCTCACTGATCAAGAAATAATTGACTTTGTATTAAATTCACCCTCACCTGTAGAAATAGATAGTGATAATGACTCTAGTGATTTAGAGGCCTACATACTGGGAGACAAGTAAACAATGAGAGAGGCGACTCTAGATCAATATTTTCTTAAGTAGTGTCATATGTTTATATCTCTTATCATATAAGGGTTGGGCTCGTTTGCCCAAATTTCAAAATCCCGAAATCAACATCTCGACTTTTAAAATCCCAAAATCAAAAGCACGACTCTCAAAATCCCGACTTTCAAAATTCCGACTTTCAAAATACCGACATTCAAAATCCCGATTTTCAAAAGCCCGATTTAAAAAAAATTAATTCAGCAGCCCACAGGCGCCCGAATTCATGTGTATGTTTTTTTTTTAAATTGGGCTTTTAAAAACCTTTTTTTTCTGTAAAGGCAAACGTAATCTACAATTGTAGTCGCATTCAACAATACTTTCTCTCTTAAATTAATAAAGAAACCAATATTTTGTTAATGCAACATTTTGAAATGCAATAATTGTAGAAGCTAACGGATTTGATAATTCTCGTCGCTGTGCTCTTCCCGCTTAGCCCTCCGAGAGACTTTAGATTTGAATTTCGGAGGACGTAGGAGCCGGGATTAGCAAACAAGTCGCACTGCGTTGCGTACCGCGAGTAGGAACGAATTATATAGAATATATTAATGAAAACTTCTAAAAAGAAAAATAATTGCAGCAATTTTCGTAAATTGGGGTTTTGGAAATTTAAACCAGTTGGATTTCCTTTTTGAATAACCGAATTGTTCCCGTAGTAACGACTTAAAATATGAAAACAAATATATTTTTAATTTATATTTATATTAATAAGATGTTTTAGTATAACAACAGATGGCGCAATAGTGGGAGAATCCTTTACAGGCAATTTTAAATTTAAATATTTTATACGACTTACTAAATCATAAAAATTATTAAATATGTTGGAAAATTACAAAAAGCAATAAAACAATAAATATCTGTACCATTGATGTTACTCCCACTAATGCATCATTTGTGGCTTGGGGACGACCCCGTCATTTGTGGAGCCAAAATGACATTGGTCATTATGATGACTCACAAAAATCTACCTCAAACTAGCAGATTTTAGTTTTCTAACATTAGTATTTTGTAAACCGTATTATCGATACAGTCTATGGAGTTCCAATTGTGATAAAATAAATTTTATTAAATCAGTGAATAAGTGTTGTTTAGAAAAAAATTTTGTGTCAAATATTTTAATTTTCAAAATTGTCCAAAACAACATAAAGAAAAGCTGATTATTGATGGTAAGTCGAGATGGTAAGTCTCGGAAAGATGGACGAGAATCAAATTTATCGATGGTATTGCGATCAACGGAAAACCTATTGTGTAAAAGAAGAGCTTAATAAACACATTTTTATTAATCACTTGTTTTTTTGTTTCGCTGAATATTTTGAATATTTTTCAAAAAGTTTAAAAAAAAAAAATCACTCGATCGATTTCGACTTGTTAGGTCATCATCAGGAGTATCTACTGATTTAGTTAAAAGAAGAGCCACCACAACACTAAAAGAAGGAAAACATCAACTTAAAAAGGAACCATCAGATCATAACCACTCTCCAGAGGCTTCAGAAAAAGACATTTTTAAGGCAAATGAAACCGCCACGGTGGCAACGTGGTCAGCATGCTTTCTCCAGCAACCGGAGTTCCCGGGTTCGATTCCTGGTAGTGACAAGGAAAAAATTTCACGGCTGGTTTAGGATCAACGAATTAATCACTCATTATCCGAAATGAAAATATCATTATGAAACCTCATTTGAGTCGGTTAAATCTCTTGATGGTATATAGTCCCAAAGAGAGAGAGAGAAAGAAATGAAACAGTAAAATAGTTGACAGAAGTACCAGGGTTGCGACCTTCTCAAATAATAACAGAAAGTGTTGTTGAATGCGATTACGATTGCAGATTATATTTACTTTCAAACAGAGCACAACAACTAAAAATTACTCGAGTGAGGACCACAACACTGAAAGAGCAGGAAAGTTTAAATGAAACTTTCAGAGCTCTTTGTATTGTCGGAGAAAAACTTTTGAGGAAATAAAAATATTTTATTAGGGACAAAAAATCTATGATGTTGCTAGCAGAGGCTGAATGCTGGCTTATGAGCGGTACATTTGAGGTTGTACCATCATAAGACAGTTATTCTCGATACATGGTAAAATTGGCGACCAGATCATACCATTATAATTTTGTATAATGAGATCAAAATCAACAGAAGCTTACTCGGAGATGTACTATGAGATTTGTAAAATTGCTTGTGATTGAATCATCTCGTTAAATCCAAAAAATAATCATCTCGTTATATCCAAAAAAAATTGTATTAGATTTTGAAAAAGGAAGCTGCGGCATAAAAATATTTTCCGTTGGCTGAATAAAAAGGAGAAAAGTACAATATCAACACTTTCAGGTTAAATATGGAAACCATAAATCTTTTAACATACAAATTCTAGTTGAAAGGCTTAGCCTTCGTACCTCCTGAAGAAGTTTCCCAGTATTTTGATGTGATCATAAAATAATTTGATCCAAACGCAAAGCAAATTGCCAAATGGTGTTCTTGGATACCAAGGAAAACCCCAATACAGTCCAGAGTTCTAGACTATTTTTCAGCACCATGTTGATAATTTTTCTAGAACACAAAATTCGGTTAAGGCCTGTCACAACCTACTAAAAATAGTAATCGAAAGACCTCATGTTGTGGTCTATAAGTTAATCGAAGAATTGGCAAAGGAGATGATATGCAAAACACGCATTGAGAAGTGAAAAGCTGGCGAACGCGTCCCACTAAAAAAAACGTGGAAAAACAGCAGATTTTTAAATGTTATTGTGAATAGAAACAATACTGATAAGGTTAAATATTTAAAAAATATAGCTCATACTATTAAGTTATAGTAATAACGCTTAATTTTATTGATTTTATCATTAAATATTTCATCAAAAACCCAAACGTTCTTTTTAGAACGACCAAAAATATTTTTTATTAAAAGTCATAACGGGTGTTCTTTAAGCCCGATACAACTTGAAATTGTAAAAAAATAACACAAAAAATTAAATTGGTTCAAATTTTTTTTTTTTTCGAACGAGGACGTCCAATTTTCGGACCTTTTTTCAAGCACTGCTGGTCGTTGTTGCTGGTTTATCAGCATAAGCCAGTGACTTCACGTAGCCCCACCAAATAATCGAGAGGTGTCAAATCACACGACCTTGGAGGCCAATTTACAGGTACATTTTTTGAAGTCAACTTATCGCCAAATTTTGATTTTAATAAGTCGCCGGTTGCGGTCACCGTATGGGACGTAGCGCCATCCTGTTGAAACCACATCTTGTCCGGATCAATGTCATCCATATTTTGAAACAAAAAATCAGTGATCATGGTGCATTAACGATCTCCATTGACCGTAACGCAATCCCCGGCCTCATTTTTGAAGTAAATTTTAATAATTTCGTAACGTTGTTCAAGCGTGAGTCTATTCATGATGATTCGCAAGAGTATACTGAGATCTGTCAGAGTATATTTTTCATAAAAATTTAATTACAATTTCAAGTTCTATCAGGCTTAAAAACACATCTTTATGTATACAAGTCCAATTTTGTAAATAAAATTTTACAATTATTGGTTGTGGAATAGCCAAGTTCAATTGAGCAGCCATCAATCCAAAATTTCTAGAATAACTCACTTTGAAATACAAATTATATCCGATAACCAAAATTTAACCAAAATCGGCCAAAAAACGACCGAATTCTTAATAAAAACAAAATTTAATATTTAAAATGTTTAAAAAAATCTTAAAAAAAAAGATTTTTAAAGTTTCAGCAAAGTCGGGTGTTCAACTCATGGTTGAACAGTATAAAGGTATTTCCGGTATTTTCTTACATCGCGCTAAAAACTAAATTTATGTACTGAGAAAAAATCTTTTAAGTATAGATATTTAATTGCCCCTTTAATGTATGTAATTGATTTGATTCTTTAATAAGCTAAGAATATTGAAATCATGAATAAATTGCTTGTTAGTTCTTACTTAAAGTGCTCATACTTGTAAAATTAATGAATAATTCTGTTAATTTTCATTATTCGGAACTAACATTATTGTTGTAATAATTGAATTACCTTTTTATCTTGGACACATTAATTAAAATGAGATTCGCGGGATATAGTTAAATTACTTAATGAAATCATTGCGGCGTAAAACAAAACTTATCGTTGGTGTAGTTATCGATAAGATGGAATTTGTAATATTTTACTAAATTTTGAAATTTTTACGTTATTTCGAGACTGATCTTGAAATTTTGTATATTTCGATTTGTGTTTCTTACCAATTTGATGTTAAGTGTTCGGCTGTTTGACGATGGAATTCTGAGAAATTGGTTGTAAGTTTCATAATATTAGTCTGACAATTTAAGTACTATACAGCCCAACCATGTTTACAGTATAATTTTTAAATGCTACTGGATTTCAGTTTAGTTTTATTATTAATATAATTCTAATAACTATGATTTCAGGAAGTGCTTTTGTAAATTGTTGAGTTTTAGGAGGATTAATCAATAAATGTTTGTATTATTTAGGAAGCCGAAAAACATTAATGAAGAACTAAATTTCAGGAGTCTTAAGATGTTTGTGGACTAATACTTCTTTAAAATATTAATTGATGATTGTGTAGTTTAGAATTGTGTTGTGTTTGTATTACTCACTATTGGATTTACCTAGGTGACTGTATTCGGAGTGAATTAATCAATCAATTTTATTTTAGGAAGCTGGAAATTATTAATGTTGAATTATATTTCAGGGAATTTCCAGATGCTCGTGAAATAATAATATTTTTCCATCAGGTTGCTGATTTAAATCAGAAGCAATTTTTGAAGACCAATATCATCGTTATCCATTGAACCTATTAAACCTTTATCCCCCCTCCGTAAATTAGAAGTAGATTAGAATTGTGTTGTGCCGTACGATCGCTAGGTGTCTGAAACCGGGTCGTTCTGTCCCAAAAAAAAACCTTATCCTATCCCTCCTATTGTTATGTGTAAAAAGGCTGTAGGAATAGGCCCGGCGTTAACCGGGACACTCGTCAAGTACTTGGTTCTACAGTCCAATCAATCAATCAATCAATCAATCGCGCTAAAAACTAAATTTATAACTCAAAACTAATCGACATGAATTTTGCTAACAATGCATTTGTGCATTTTAGATGAATATATATAATTTTATTTTATCTACATATGTCGCGCTATAATGTAATAAGACACATATTTTTCCTAGCGTTGCATTTTATGTGGATATAATTAAGTAAATTTTTGTTATTAGTGTAATCAATGTAAATTGTTGTTAGTATAATCTACGACAAAAATTTGTATAAAATCAGGAAATTTTCTAAATAAATTTATTCTGTTCGGTTCACTTAAAAAGTTCAGTTTCGTTCTTAGAGTATTTGAGGCCTCACCCGTGGTAACCTCAAATACTCTTCAATAATTAAATCTAAATTATAACTGGATTTAGCATTGGTCCTTCGAGCCATTAACTTTGGTCCTTCGAGCCATTAACATTGGTCCTTCGAGGCCATTAAAAGTACTGGCACAAGATAGAGTCCACGCCGATCAACAACAGGCAGATAATACAGTCCACGCCGATCAACAACAGGCAGAAACAGTCAACAGTCCACGCCGATCAACAACAGGCAGAAACAGTCTACAGTGCACGCCGAGCAACAACAGGCAGAAACAGTGTACAGTCGACGCCGAACCACAACCGGCAACCATCAAGCTGCACAGCGTAACACAAACTCGTTTTGGGTTCATCACCAACGTGACCCGTGCCATCTTCATTGCTAAACAAAACTGGAAGGTCTATTGCAGAATCAACTAGCAAAGGCAACCGATATAACACAATTTATCTTGAACTATTAAAAAGACAGTGCAGAGAGAAAAACAAAGAGATACCTTGAGGCCAGAATAGCGAATCTAAAAAAGTTGTACAATGAGTACGTAGACGGTGACAACGAAGTGAGGAATTTGAAACCTCCATTGGAAGCAACTCACCAATATTACAAAGATAGACAGACAGTATGTGACACCTATACAAAGTATATTGATGACATGCGGCAGCGTCTCAATCAATCATCCTTGCCATCAACACCAACTCCAGAATCAAGTCTTAAATTTAACTTCGACAAGTCTGAGGGGTCAAACAAAAACGACCAGCGCAATGAAGTTCCACTATTTGGAAAATCCACTGGCTAATCATCCGAATAAACAAGAGATGAATCAGAAAATATAGGTCAACAAAATCAGCCCACGAAAATGATCCAGCAATTGAAACAACAGAACATTAAAATACGAAATTTCCATCGAAAAATTCGTGCGGCTGAGGACGTACTGGCAAGCACCAACAAGTCTAGAGCAGTCCTCAATCATAATTTAAAAACGATAGAAAGGGCAATGACGCAAATCATGGATCTGCATGAATAGATCTGCATGGAAGCTTCTGAAGAACAAGAAGCCAACATACACGTAAATAATCGGGAACGAGAGAACAATTTTGCAAAATTTAACGTATCAACATTCGACAAAGATTGCGACCCAGTTCTACTAGTTACAGCCCTAGTCAGAGTACAAAATATTTACGGTAGTTCCAACATTCTACGGGCGCTGATCGATCCAGGATCACAGGCCACGTTTATCACAGAGCAAGCTGCACAACAATTAAGTTTGCCAAGAACAAGGGTTCTAGCCGAAATTTCCGGAATAACAACAACAAAAGGAAAATCACACCAATAGATTACAATCGATATAAGTCCCAGATTTCCATCAATTTTTAACATACAAACCAATGCCTTGGTTTTGAGATAACAAAACCACTGCCAGACAAGAACATCTTGGGTTTGGATGGAAATCTACAAAGGGAAATAATTCTAGCCGATTATACCTTCAACACTCCCGGACCTTTTGATATTTTAATAGGTGCTGATATTTATGGAGAGATAATGTTAGAAGGCATAAAAAGGGATCCACAACACAAGTGTATTGCTCAAAAATCACAAATAGGATGGACAATATCCGGCCGTCTAACTCAGGCGAGCAACATACCAACCGCTCGACTAAGTAGCTATGTTACTTTAGCAGATATTGATAACCAACTCAAGCGCCTTTGAGAATATGAAGAACTACATCCAAAGCGAACCCTAACTACGGATGAAGTGCAGTGTGAAGAGCATTATAAAAACACACACAAAAGATTGAAAAATGGGCGCTATAAGGTTCATATACCACTCAAAAATGACAAACTAAAAGAAGTGGGACTAGGAGAATCTAAAAGCAAAGCAGCAGCAAGATTGGTTCAAATCGAAAAAAGATTCATGAAAGATGACAACATTAAAAGGGTGTTCCCCAAGTTCATCAACGAGTATATCCAGCTCAACCATATGGAACTAATTAAAAATGATTCCGGCACGGATCCTTCCCGAGTATACTATAACATGCCACATCACGCCGTTTTAAAAGAAGATAGCACAACGACGAAAATAAGAGTAGTATTCGATGCTTCCTGCAAAACAACAACGGGCACTTCTATAAACGAAATGATGCGTGTAGGCCCAACCTTAAAAGACAATTTAACAACAATATTGATCAGATGGAAGAAACATCGTTATGTTATTGCATGGGACATTGAGAAAATGTTCAGGCAAATACAAGTAACCAGCTAAGATCAAGACTTTCAACGAATTATATGGCGAACAAATCCAAATATGCCAATGAAAGCCTATAGATTAAAAACAGTTACTTATGGAACAGCCTCTGCAACCTATTTGGCCACAAAAACTCTACAACAACTCTCCATAGACGAAGCATCAAAGTATCCGATTGGGTCCATACTAGCATTAAACGATTTCTATGTGGATGATCTATTATCTGGGGCCAACACAATAACAGAGGCAAAAGCTACGCAGAGAGAGAGAGCTACAAGAACTTCTCTCACTAGGAGGTTTCAACCTAAGAAAATGGGTCAGCAACAATAAGACAATATTAGAAGAACTTCCAGAGAGCCTTAAAGAAACTGATCTACACACGATAGAATTTGACGAGACAATAAAAACTCTACGATCCCTCTGGAACTCTGCAACAGATACGGTTCAATTTAAAGTGTCTGCAGGGAACTAAACCAGCGATATCCAAACGAACAATTCTATCGGAAGCATCTAGGCTTTTTGATCCGCTAGGATGGTTAGCACCCGTGATAGTTCAGGCGCAAATTTCAAGATTTATGGGCATCTGGCGTAGGATGGGATGAAAAACTTAATTCAAAATTTGAAGAGAGATGGTCAAACTACAAACTAGAACTATTACAGTTAGAGAAAATTAGAATTAATAGATGGACACACTACACCACCCAAGCCAAAATAGAATTACACTGTTTCTGTGACGCATCTAATCACGCGTATGCTGCGGTGGTATACAGCAAAATAAATAATAAAACAACACTAATTGCTGCTTAAACTAGAGTTGCACCGTTAAACCAGACAATATCGCTTCCAAGGTTAGAGCTAAACGCCGCACTGCTACTATCAAGGCTGTTTCAAAACGTCTTACATGCGTTGGATATAAACAATAACATAACGACATTTTGCTGGAGTGATTCTACAGCAGTATTATTTTGGATAAAAGGAAAACCTCAAAACCACAAAACCTTTGGCACAATTAGAGGATCAACTACAAGCAATTCGACAACTCATACCAGCTTCAATAACCATCCCAGGCCACGATATTCATAATCTCTTGCACATATACCAGACAATGAACGTGCGTAGTAGGGTAACACAACGAAATGTGATAATTGAAATCATCATACCGCTGTCCTTTGCAGTTGATTATAATCTACTAGCCGTAATACCAATTCCTGACATTAGCCATAACAACACCCAATCGCGCATCATCACATCAACAAAATACTTAGCAGTGGACAATCATCGAGAACATTTCGCATCTCTAACAACAGAAGAAGTGAATCGTTGCCAGAGATTTGAACCTTCGCAATTTTTATGCGAAATATCACCGATCTTCAACGCAATGACTAATGTAAATCAGTGCGAGGTAGCAATCCTGCAGCGAAAAACGACGCTTGATACATTATGCAGTGTTGAATCAATAAATGCAACCAAACATTTAATGAAACTCAACGCTCCGAATCACTGGATATACGTAGTTCCCAATGAAACAACGGTTGACGTCGTTTGTGAATCCAAAGTACACTCATATAATTTTCACGGATCCGGTTTAATGACAATGAATGCCGGCTGCAAATTAAGTGACGAAAATCTTCAAATTATTGCCATCGGCACAGCACGTAACAATATCAACAATGAATTTCACAAGTCATCTAAACGTATAAACGGAGCCATCAATCTAAAGGAGTTCGCTTCACAAATAAAAACCAGAACAATAGTGAACGATAATCCGAAATCAATAACACCATTGGACACAACAAATTTGGAGAAGGAGCTCGCAATAATAAAAAGAAATCAACAACTGCCGACAAGGATAAATCACCATGATGTTCATCACTATACGGTTTCCTACTCAGGAATTTTGATCATTTGCATCATCATTTGTTACTTTAAATTTAAACCTCAGACAGTGCAGTGCACCTAGATACCAATGGCCTCATTGCTTTAAAAATTTTGCTATATGACGTCATTTTATGTCGACGATTTCAATCTTTGGTATGGCATTAAAGTCAAATAAATGATCCGAGTTTTTTATATTTGGTAAAAAATAATTTACATATTATATTATTATAAAAATATGTATTAAACATTTCGTTACACCCTTAAATGTTATGTATTTATTTAGACATAAATTTGATGACGTAACAAGCAGTATTGCCTTGTCTTCTAGGTGCATTGGTCAGTGCCACCACTTCCTCGACCAAATTCACCGTAAAGAACTCCCACAGAATCCAACTGTAGTACAACAAATAAGTTCATTGCTGCCTGGGAGTATGTTCAACTCATGGTTAAACAGTATAAAGTTATTTCCGGTATTTTCTTACATCGCGCTAAAAACTAAATTTATAACTCAAAACTAATCGACACTAATCTTGCTATTTTGTGCATTTTAGATAAATATATATATAATTTTATTTTATCTACATATGTCGCACGCTATAATGTAATAAGACACATATTTTTCCTAGCGTTGCACTTTATGTGGATATAATTAAGTAAATTTTTGTTATTAGTGTAATCAATGCAAATTGTTGTTAGTATAATCTACGACAAAAATTGTATAAAATCAGGAAATTTTTCTAAATAAATTCATTCTGTTCAGTTCACTTAAACAGTTCAGCTTCGTTCTTAGAATATTTGAGGCCTCACCCGTGGTAACCTCAAATACTCTTCAATAATTAAATCTAAATTATAACTGGATTTAACATCGGGATTTTGAAAGTCGGGGATTTTAAAATTCGGGATTTTGATAGTCGGAATTCTGATAATTCGGGATTTTGTGATTCGTGATTTTGAACTGATCATACCATATATTTGTGTATTTTTTTCTTGGAAAATAAAATAAAAAAAAAAATGAGGTTGTTTATCTTATTTTCCAAAACTGAAATGATTTTTTTACTTTGTAATTAACTAAAATGAATTAGTCTTAATAAACGACATTGAAGTTTAAAAAATATTAAAATATAATGTTTTACTATGAAAATATTAAAAAAAACCTTTTTCCGGGTCGCACTTGGTTTTAGCAATACAAATCATAAATGGAAATCATACGACTGGGATATTTGGAGTAGTATACAGATCATTTCAAGCAACGAGAACAGTTTTCTTAGATAAATTTGACGAATGGATGGAAGATATCATAAACCATAACAAAAATAATTTCATATTTGGTGATTTTAATATTGACGTTAAATCCAATGAATATTACAGTGTAAAATTTAATCAATTGATAAGTGATCATAGACTAATACAGGTGGTTAAAGAATATAGTAGAGTAACAGCAACCAGCAAAAGTTTAATAAATTTAGTGATAACTAATTCAAAAAATGTGCAATGCGAAGTAGTTAAAGAGCAGCAAATCAGTGACCATTGTATGTTAAGCGTTAATTTAAATTGTGGGAAGATAAAAGCAACTAAGAAACTTTGACCCGATAGAAATACGTTCGCGGAAAAATTATTCTCATGAATTACTCAACTGTGCTTTAAATCAACAATTTCTGGGATACCAAGATGCTAACTTAAACGAAATAGACCAAGAGTTAAACGATGAAGCTGAAGAGTTAGTGTTAAAGTTAAAAACTTGTATGAATGAGTTGACTTGTACAAAATTGATTCATCAAACAAGTAAATTACCATAGTTCTCGGAAAATTTGAAATTACTGAAGCAAGATAAACTACGATCTTATGGAATTATGAAAATTATAAACTCAAATGAGACCTGGGATAATTATAAAAGAGCCAAAAATATAGATAAACAATCTTTAAGGAAGCAGCAGTCCACTTATTTCAAAAAACAAATTCATAAAAAATCAAAATAATCTAAAAGAACTATGGAGAACGTTAAAATCGATGTATAAAAATAAACCACAACACAATGGAATAGTCAATTTAACAATAAAGTAGTAACCGATAAACTAGAATTGGCCAAATCTCTTAATAATACATTTGTATCCAGTGAGATTGACATTCATAACAATATTCCAAATGTAAAGAATTATAATGAATCGAGTGCTTATCCTTACACAGTTCTGTTTCCAAAATATTACATGTCAAGAGATAACGAAAACTATTAGTTGTCTGAAGTCGAACATTGGAATTGATGGTATAAACCGTACTATCATGTTAGACGATATGAAGAATGAAATATTCTCATCAAAATTTACGAATCTAATCAATAAAAGTTTATATGAAGCTAAAGTCCCGAGAACATGGAAAATATCAACGGTTATTCCAATTCCGAAAACTTTTAAGCCGACAACACCAGAAGAATTACGCCCGATAAATATGCTACCAACCTACGAAGCTGTGTTAGAACGAGTAGTTAAAAACCAATTAATAAACAACATTAACAACAATAATATACTAGAACCAACAATCTGGATTTTGAGAGCACCATTCTTGTGAAACTGCATTAAACTTAATGTTGGATAATTGGAAATCTGAAATAGATGACAATAAAGTAGTAGTAGCAGTCTTCCTGGGTTTTAAACGAGCTTTTGAAACAATCGATAGACAAATTTTACCAAAAAAATTAAGCAAATGTGGAATACAAGGCGCGGCATTTGAATGGTTCAATAATTATCTTCAAGAAAGGCCACAATATAAAAAAATCGAAAACTGTATCTCTAAGCCAATACCAAATAATCTCGGAGTACCCCAGGGATCTACTTTAGGACCATTGCTTTTCATCCTGTACATCAATGATATAGTGGAAGTTATAAAAACTTGTAAAGTGAACATGTTTGCCGATGACACCTTGATTACGATTGCAACACCAACCCTTAGTGAAGCTGTTAAAAAAATATACGAAGATTTGGAGAACCTGAGAAAATGGCTGATGTTCCATAAGTTGGCACTTAACATCTATAAAACAAAGTACATGGTGATGTCAATAAAAACAATACTAGAATGTAATCAAAATATATTAGTAGATACTGAAGTCATTGAACGTGTGAAATAATATAAATATCTTGGTGTTATCATAGATGAAAACTTAAATTTTAATGATCACATGAATTATATTGCTATGAAAATGAATAAAAAGTTAGGCTTATTTATTAGAATTAAGGATAAAATGCCACGTGAGGCAAAAATTATATTTTACCAATCCATTGTTGCACCACATTGTTCATCAGTGTCATTCATAATGAATCAATCACAAATATATCGTCTCCAAAAAATTCAGAATAGATTTATGCGAGGTATTCTAGGAGCAGAATTTAGGACACATATGAGTGAATAGCTTGAAGTACTAGGGTATAAGTCTATTAACCAAAGAATACACTACAATGTTTTGAAGTTGATGTTTCGCCTTGAAAACGGAGATCTTCCCAAATACTTGGACTTAATATTATGCTCTAATAGAGAAGATCATAATTATAATACCAGAAACACTCACTATCGATTACCTATGTACAGTAAATCATTTTCGCAGCGATCATTAGGGTAAAATGGAGTCAAATTATATAATTCTCTGAGCAATTTCTGAACGTTGGAAGAATTACAAGAGTTACAATACAATCAGTTTTTGGGACTATTGAATGTATTTTTTACAGAAAGAATTAGTATTTAGCTAGTATTTATATTAAGTATATTAATTATTTTCTATTTAATTAATTCAAAATAATAATAAGATTAAAAATGTCATTATTGATAAATAAATAAATAAATAAATAAAATAAGAAAAAACGTTTATCCAGAATTTTTCTGGCCCCAGTTGTTCCGGGTAAAAGAGGTTCCACTGTAGTTGTGAACGCACTTTTTCCGTAGGATTATATTAAGCTAGTTTAATCATTATTATATATTCCAGGTGGGCTCTTATGATTTTTTTCGAATTTGTAAAATACGAATTGTAAATTCGATCCACCGCGAATATTCCTATTATGAAACTTTTTTTTTGGTCGTAAAATTTAAGACCATAAAGTATGCTATTTTGTGTAGGTTTTACTTAAATAATAAAAAAGTTTCAAATTAATTGCAATAAATTAAACAAGTCAATTATTATAAAATAATTGAGTAACTACTTACATTTTAAAAAGTAATTAAAGTATTTTATTTTAATAAAAAAATAATAAGTATACATTAATGTTTTCGTAAATACTATATTCGTCACCTCTAGAGCAGTCGAATTTTGTCATTTTATTTTGGCAAAATTCGATTTCGATTTTTTTTGTGGTTCATAATAGGGCGGATTTTAAGATTTTCGAATTTTACGAAAGCAAAAAAATTTCATAATAGGCCTCTAGAATCGAGAGACTGCTGTATTGTTTTATTGCCCCACGCGATACTTGATCCTTTAACAATCAATCGAAATCGTAAGCTTACTATCTATTGATGCACAGGAAGATTTCCTAATTCATATTAAAGCAATTCACGATCTTATGCCTACTATATCATCACACTGGTAATATACAACCAAAAAATATTGCTTTAGGGTGAAGATTTGCAAAACCTGAGAGAATTTTATATATATTGTGACGGGATTCGGTATAAAAATGACCACTTCATCCGATGTGTGGATGTTATTATTAAGTTATCATACATTTTTAATATTAAATATTCCGATTAAAGCAATCTTGCATGGATGTTTCTTGAACAGTACTTTTTTAATTTAAAATCAGAAGCAAATTTAATTAATAAACTTTCAATAAACAAAAACTAACTAATATGTCGATGATTCTTTGCTTTTTTATGTGAATATGAGACCCAGTCTTCGTCACAGTTAATACAACATATTTAAATGTTTCACGGGCTTCCAAATATTTTTCGACTCGAAATGTAAACAACTACATTCCAGACAAAAATTTCAAAATATTCATTCATATAAAAAACATGAATTACACTCAACCAAATTTACAGCTAATGATACTGATAAATTGCACGCTTTTGAGAATTGTTCAGATCCGCCCTTTAAAATCTATATACTCAACCAGAAGCATGTTTTATTAATGAGCCTTTAATACAAGAAATTAACGAAGGAAGAAATCTTACTGCGCATGAGCACGAAGAATTTTCATGAAAAGCTGTTGGTGAAATACAAGATTTAGAGTAGAGTTCATAATGAAACATGATCATAAAGATCATGAAAATAGTTCGAACCTAATTTTAAATCCCTTTTCCGAAATACAATCAGAATATAAAATGCTTAAATATTTGGGAGAGAATGTAACTTTTACAAACCCCCAATTAGCATCTATTTCGGTAGACTGAAAAACGTATTACATATGAATAGTTTTCCGAAACTTAGAATACCATCGGTTGTTTTCAGAGGTGGTATCTGTAAGATTGGCCACATTTTTACAATTACTAATAAATGTAACATTACTGAAATATTTTAAATAAATGATATTAATTTATTCGATGGCAAACAACCTGTTGCTGTTTGCAGTAAATTGGAAATAAGGAATTTTCTATATTGTAACTAAATAACAACGTAAAAATATAAAAAAAACCTGCATTTACTATGGCAAAGCTGCGGCAGAATTACTGGTTATTAGGTGGAAGGAATTTAATAAGGAAAATTATTCACGACACGAAAATTAATAATGGCAGATTTGCAAGAACCAAGAGTAAAATTTGTCAGATCATTTTACAAAGTTGTTTTTATTATGCGGGTCCATTCCAGACTTATATGGTTGGAGGAAGGGGAAAAAAATCATATAAAAGTTACGTATGTCTCTACATTTGCTTAGCCACTACAGCAGTCCATATTAAGCTTGTTTCTGATCTAATCACAGATGCTTACTTAGCTGCAAAGAAATTCAAATTGCATCATATTTAAATTCTTACCATCAGGCTCATCAGGCAGCACCACTTACAACAAGTAACAGATGGACACGGGCCTCCGGTGGAAGAATTGATAGTAGAGGTGGAGGCAATGCTAAATTCGCCACCAATTTACCTACTTTCCAGTGATGATCCAATACAATCAGCACATTTGGCAGAGATGGTGTCTCGAATATATAACAAATCTACAGCGTCGTGTTATAAAAACAATTTTAAAATCAATGACATAGTAATAACTAAAGAAGTGACCCACTTTCGGTTTTATGGACATTGAAAATTTTTACGCGAAACTCCCTGTGTGCAAAATCCCCAATTATATTAAAACCGATTTACGGTTTCTTAAATTTTATTTTTGGCAAACCTGAAATGTTATACGGAATAAATTGGTTAGAAGTGGTTAATCATAATGTTGACCTTAATTAAAATAGGAAGCCAATGCATCTGCAATAGAGCAATTTAAAACTCATAGGTTAGAACACTAATACTAAATTCTGTATTTGTATTTTCATAAATATTCAATTTTTATTTATCTTGCACAGTTTTTTGATTTTTTTTTTCAATTCTGTCATTATTTTTTCAGGGTAGTTATAAATCATTGATCTCTCGTCGAATCTTTTTAATTTACAATATTTTTAGGTAACAAAAAAAAAAAAAAAATTATCCATTGTGGTAAGATTGTTTTTTGCAATCTTTCGATACACATATTATATCCCATTATAAAAACAGACGAAGCTGCATTGAAAATCGAAGAAAACACAGCACATAACTAACCACTTTTTTTTGTTTTTCTGTTGTTAGAAAACCAAATGAATAATATATGCTTTGTTTGTTTTTAAAATAAAGTATCTTCTTCCGTACGACGTATGCGTATATATTCTATTAATTATGAATAAATTAAAAAAATAATAGATACATCGATGGATAGGTAACAACCCAACCTTTCAGCAACACTTTCAACCGATATTATTTATGCCTTAGTTTAGTCAGCTGTGTTAGCCATTCTTCATAATAAAGTTTTTATTCCACTAAGAAATTTTTTAATCCCATGCTAGAAAAAATTGTTATTAATTATTAAATAAATTTAGTACGAAATTTCGACAACAACAAAACATTTGACAAAAAAAATACAATTCTTCTGTATATAAAAATATTATTTATTAAGAAAATTTTGATCAAGCTTTCAAACCAGAAGGGATTTTTATCGTATATTAGTAAGTATTTTCAATCCCCACCATATTGACAACAACAACAATTTTGACAAAAACAACAATTCATCACAAAAAAGTTTTTATCCAATGTTAGAATTTTTTTTTATTAACTATTAAATAAATTTAGTTCGAAATTTCACACCAGAGTGCGGCAAGGTACAAGAAAATATCACAGGCTAGCGTTCAATTCGGGCCTTTCCACCAACAAAACCAGACCGGGCTTAATGTCAGCAAATCAACAATTCGTAGTGCAGTTTTAGGCAGTCAATAAAGATTGGAGTTCACCAGCAGCACATGACTTTTGATGTTTATCCACAAACAATGAATAATAATTGGAAAAAGTTGTTCTTTCGGATCAAAAAAAAATTATCTTAAATTATTTTCATGACATTCGCAAAGAAGAAAATTTTTTGGCTCGCCACCATGTCAGAAAAGGAGGAGTAATGGTATAGGGTTCAATTTCATATTGGGGTGCGGCGCTATTAAATTGAATTATGGTTCAAACAAAATGATTCAAAATTCATATAAGGATGATGCTGCAATCAATTTTTCCAGAAAATCAGGAGCTATTTGCCTTTTTTCATTGAACTTTTCTACAGGATAATGCACCAATACATAACGCTTATGTAAGTCACTACTATGGCCACCTTATTCCCCTGATTTTAAATATAATCGAAAATGTTTGGGGCTGGGTCAAATTGGAGGAATTGCAGCTGCCTGAGTAGAGATTTTGTTGGAGTATATGATTCTCCCAAGGATCTTTGAAGTAATTTTAAACATATAACCAAAAATAGCTAGATAGATTAAAGAATTTCTTGATAAAAAAAATATTAAAATAAAAATATAAATGACTGTGTTTTCATTATATTTCTAAGTTACATCTAATCAGCTGAACCGAAAAAATAATATTAAATTTGAACTTTTCTGAAAAGAACTGCAAGGCTTGTTAATTTACTTTCTCAGAATAATATTGGATTATGGATTTAATGAGTAGGGATTTCTCTCTCTTCCCAATAAAAATAATTTCTTGATTTCGCGAGAAATTATACCAAAAATTACATTTAAAAGTAAAATTGCACGTGCATCTAATCCAGACCTCCGGATTATGAAAAAGCTCTTGTAAATAATGGAGGCAATCTCATGAAATCACCAGTCGACACAAAATGGTTTTCACATAGGGCATCCTTGACCATTAAATTAAAAATTTTCCAGTTATGAAAAAACTGGCTGCTGGTCCAAAACAGTAGCTAAGAATACTGTCGGAAAATCCAATATACTCCGACGTCAAATTTTAAATTTTATAGTCAACAACTTAACGAAGGACCAAACTAAGCAAAAATTGAAAACTTTTTTTTTGTTGAAATTCCGTTTCAAAATGATTATAGGTATTGTATATAACACGCTAAGGACTACAGGCAGGTTTCTTATGTAAAGCGGTGGTTACTAGCAGTTTCGTATTTTGAAATTCGGCGACATTGTGCTTCAAACCTGGATTGCAGGCGAACGAGGCGATATTGCAATATTTGCAGGCAGGACGACGGACAAACCACAAACAATTGAACTTTTGAAAGCCAATATTGTAGCAATCATTGCCGAAATAGATCCGCACACAAACCAAAATGTGTTCAGAAATCGGACTGGCCGAATGGAGTACGCCAAGGGGTTGATCAACAAATCACCATATTAGGAATGAAGACGCAAGTTTTTTTAAATTTTTATTTTTCAACGTGATCTCTTTCCATCTTTTACCCCGCCAAAACTACGATTTCTTTTACTCTTCAAAATACATTTCTGCCTCAGCGATAAACCTTCTCGATTTGATCTGATTTGTTTTCCTCCAAGTCCTATTTTCACGTTGGGGAACAGAAAGAAATCGCAGGGAGCCAGGTTCAGCGAGTACGATGGGTATGCGGCACTAAATCGTAGCGCAGTTCATATGTAATTTGGCGGCGACAATTCCGGATTGCAATTTTGACAATTTCAGGAGCCGGCCCCTTCCTCACACTTGTTCTTATCATTTAAAATATTGATTGCCTCTGATAGTTCGGCGATCAGCGAGAATCATGCCGTGGACATTTTCAAAGATTTCCTCGGTAACAACATCTGCTCGGATCATCAAAAACAGATGTACGCCCGAGTTTAAATTTGTTGAACCAATATCTCACGGTTGTCTCAGATGGTGAAAGGTCCCCATACACAACATCCAACTTCGCCAAAAATAAAAAGCGAATTACGGACATTGCTGTTTTTCCATTTTATTGAGAAACGCGAAACACTAGTGATATACGACTGCCTACCAAATAAAAACTATCATGTGAACCAGACTGAAATTTAGGCTGCCTGTCAAAACCAAGATACAAGTTAATTTTATGTAAATTTTTCGGTAAATTAAATTATTTTTCAAAAACTCTATGGCAAACTGATCGAAAAATCTGTCCTAAAACTGGTTTTTACCGTAGTAAACGTTTTACCTTAAGTTTGGCACACAGCCTTAGGGCGTGTTTCAATTGGTTTAAATGAACGCATAGAAAGTTAAAAAAAAATCATGGTAATTTTTTTTTACTTTTTATCTGTTTCAATTGGTTGAAATTTTGACAATAACATAGTTGCTTATTTTATAAGGAAAATTTTTTATTGGTGTACCCATTGTAGCGGCGAGACCACGCTTATTATTTTTACGGAAAGGCGAACCAACGCCCGACGTTTTTGTTAACGGTGAAAGGCACCGCAAAGTGCAGGTGGCCATCCGGCCAGTTGTAAATTTTTTTGGTTAAACGTGAGAGGCACCCCAACGACAAGATGAACTAGGACCCTAACACCCTACAGAGTGACCTTGAGGCAGGTTAGGCTACCAGATTTTTATTTATTTTTTTATTTAAATTTTCTTATATTTTTTTCTCAATTTATTTAGATATTCCAATTCATATTTTTTTCAAATCACCAAATTTCCTTGATTTTTATTTCAACTTTTCAAATTTTGGATTATCGTGCGCGTGTCGACCCAATATTTTTTTTGGCGGATATATTTTTTTTGGAAACTATTGTTCTATTACGGGTTTTTGGTTTTCCGATTTTTTGTTCGTTTTGTAAGGTTTTTATTTATAAAAAAATGAATAATTAAATTTTCCGGAATGGGTATGAGGGGGGAATTCCCATCCTGTGTCGGAGGTGCAATTCGCGGTCCCTTGGTGCCCGCATCCTGATTTGAAACCGGTGTTTACCACCGTTTGAGTTCGGACGGATGCGCGCACCAAGGCACCTCTCTTCCGTTATATTTTATTTTTTTATTTTTTTATTGTTCGTTCCTGAGGTTCCGGCCGATGACTTTCAGCGGAACATCGGTTATTAAATTATAATTTGCGGTTTTTTTATTTCTATCTAAAATCTCTGTACACGGTGTAAGCCAGGAGCCATGCAAGCCACAACCCCCACGACCCATAGCACTTCTCTCTGAGTTGTGGCCGGCAAAAAATCACCGCGGAGGCCTCCGCATGCGCTTAGTGAAATCTGCAGGATGGCAGTAGCCATCCTGTAACAATATTTCCAAAAAAAGTGAAAGCTTCTATGAAAGCTGCCAATTTCGGTGAGACCTCTTAATTTATATGTGAAAAGCCCAAATATCAGCTTTCACCCCGAACAAGAAATCCGTCTGTACAAACTCCGATTTTTTTTTGTTGAAAAAATAGTTTTTTGTCAAAAATCGTCATTTCCGCTCCAATTTTGAAAAACTATCTTGTAGATCATACAGTTGTGCTTCTCGTAAATGATATACTTTTCAAAATATTTGCAAGAACCCTAAAAGTTAAAATTATATGCAGTTTAATCCTGGTTAGTCATTCCATCTGGGCTGTAGAGAAGCATCATAAATTTAGTCTGGACGGCATATAAACTCCCTAGGTTAGGTAACAATGCAAAAATCTCTATAGGTTAAAGGGGTTTTGCAAGATTACTACACTTTATTTTTACTATATACGTAAAGCATAGTAAAATTATATAATTTGTAAGTTTTGTTAATCAGGACAAGGTTAAGACATATACCTCACGTTTGGGTAAAATTCGTGAAATTTGCACTAAATCCTAAAAAAGCTAACAGCGACCCATTTAGTATCTCGTGATTTCATCGTTTCTGTTGGTCAATGCAAAGACCGTCATGTCCGATCCTTTGTTGATATATATTTGCAGATATAGCTATTTGGCCGAATTGCAGTATTCCATATTAATATGAGCTTTGTTTGTTTTGGAGAGTAATGGCGAATAAGGTACAACCCATCGATTGTCGATGTTGATGCCGTTGTTGCGTAATTTTATTATCATCGTTGCTAGTGATGGTTTCTTTGAATAATTGTTGTGGGTATTTATATGGCATTTTCCATCTGTTATGCACGGAGACGTTATGGATTGATAATTCCGCATGGTCCATGGATCATATTTGGTATAACTACTTCAAATAAGTCTGGATCGAACTGTCGATCAGGTATTTCAGGAACAATCACTTAATCTATTTGATTGGGTGTTGTTTTCTGCACTAACCAAATCAAAATGTGTGCATGTGCATCCACTTTTTTGCCACTTTTACCGAGTACATCCAACAACGTGTCTCTCTAAATACCCGATACTTTACTATGAATTCGATCAGTGATTTTAACTTTTGTGTGAATACACGTGCGATGAGGTCGTGTCGACCCGAAGATGATTGGCCGGTTAATAATTGTTCTTTAATCTCATCGAATATTGGATTACACGTGAACGTTATAAACAGAACGGGGAGACCATATGTACGTACATATGTCATGGCGTCTTGCGCGTACTTGTACATGTGTTGGGGGCTTACTGTGAGTGTGGCTGGTAGTACGACCATTGTTCTCAAATCATTGCCGATTGGAAAGGTGGTGTGGATATAGTGGACAAAAATGGAATAAGTAATTTTTATTATAAATTGCTTTCTGCAGTTAAATGTCAATTACATATTTTAACTTTTTTATAAATTTTTATTTGTTAAAATAATTAGAAAATAGATTTAATCGATTATTTAGTCTACAGTATTATTTTTTTTATTTCATTTATGTATCTGATTAAGCTTCTTTTTGAGTCCATTAATATATTTCGATGGGAAGGTTCAATTGATTGCTAACACAATTCGTTTCGTACAATATTTCAGGGTCAGCAGTGTGCTATTCTGTACACTGAGGCGATTCCATTCCCAATTGCTGACGATTGCATCCTTATAGAGATAAATCGTTTATTTTAGATAGAAGTTCAGTAACGAGCATACAAATTATTTTCAAATACAATTTCGTGATAGCTCTGAATAATTTGCTATGTAATTTTGGAGCTTTTGTTTAAATATTTGTATGGATTACCAGACTCGGGGACCCGATCCCTGCAAAACAATTTTGAAGCGCTGCTGATTGGTATACAATCACTGTCCAATGTTTGTAACCGATTGGATGAATGTTCTGGCTACTTATAAGGAGAGCTCCCTTGAGGGGATGGACCTTTCGGATTGAAGCATGTTATTTATTTCATAAAAGCTGTTTCCTTAACTCATTCCAGTCAATGAATTTAAAAAAAAAATAAGTTTAAACAAATTTTTACTGAGACCCCTAGACCCCGTGGATCAACCTCTTCAAAAATATCGTAAGATTGGTCCTAGACATGCAAATTATATACTATCAAAATTTTAAGACGATCGGATGAGCGGTTCGCGATATTTAGTAGTATTTTAGATAAATTTGTACAGGGGTTCCTAGACTTAGGGGTTCAACACCTTCAAAAATATTGTGAGATTGGTTCTGAGCATGCAACTTAACCGCGGCTCCCATTTAAATGAAATTATTTTTCATAAATAACCAGGAAGATTGTACTTTCAAACAAAAAAATAAATTTGGAAATATATTAAGCTGTTTTTTTTTATTTAATTTTTATATCTGAACTACTTATTGGGACACCGTGCATTATTTTGTATCAAAAAATACTTTTTTATGTAGTTATTTTTAGCATTAGGTAAAATTCAATCATCATTAGTTTTTGTAAAAACATATTTTGGAATTATTAGAGAACACCTGTTAGAGTTTTTATCTCGTCACATGGACGAATCGGGATACCATAGAATTCCCGAATATTTAATTGCCAAAATGATGTTTTTAATTAGATCAAAAATTTACTAGTAGGCAGTTTCTCAAATTCCAAATTGCCAAAAATAAATATCCCGAAAAATATTTCAAATTAACTTTTTCAAATTTTTGATTATTTGGGCGAAAAAATTAATGTCAATAAAAAAAAATCCAAAATTTTCATTTAATTTTATAATTGTTTAAGTCTATTAAATGAAAATATGAAAATGAAGTATAACTCTACATAATAGTAATATATATTTTATATTTTAAAAAAATATCTTAAGAAAAATTATCTAAAGATTTAATTTTTCCGAATCTTCTGAAAATAGAACCAAATGAGTCGAAATCTGGGCGCGCAGATTTCGATTCATTTGGTATTATTTTCGGTAAATTTTGGAATTTTTAATTCGACATTTTTATTTTTTTGAGATTGTGTGTTGGAGTAATTTTTTTTTTGGTAAATATATTTTTAGTCTTATGGGTTTTGAGATTTTTGTTGTTTGGATTACTATTTTTGGGATGGCATTTTGGGTTATTATTTTCGTTAAAAAAATTGTTGGCCTTTCGATACCAACCCGGGACGAATCTATTTTAGCTATCGATTTTATAGCGAATCCTCTTAGTTTAATTACACGAAATTATTTTAGGTGTAACAAGTTGCATCGTACAAGGTTTTTGCATATCTTCTGAAACTATGTACGCGACCCAGACGTATGTACAAAATATAGTCCAACATTGTATGGGGTTATATGAAACTGTTTTAGATTTTTAATACAATCTTAAGAAATATTCTCCTGATTATTTGTTTGTTTTTTTACAAAACCTACCATATCCACATTATCCAAATTTTGCATCTGTTTCGTATTTCACTGGAGTAGCGATTATGATCAGTTTATGATCAGTTTTTGCGGTAACCAAGAATGCATCTTTATAAGTAACGAGCTTAAATTTACGACCTAGAATATGAATAAGATGCTTGAATGGTTGTTGGATGAAGTTCTGCAATAATATATTGGGAAAGACATTCACATTTACGGCATACAAAAATTTAAATTAATTTAAAGTGAAATATACAATATGGCTAAATTAAATGAAACTGCTTTAATTTATATTTGTTTCTAATGGACATAACATTTTAAATCAATGGAATATTCCTTTTAAATAATACATCCAACAAATCAAACACTACTCGTTATAAAATATTTCTCTTCATCGTAATATATTGATCGATCTGACTATTTTAGTTTAGAAACAGCGTAATAAAGGGCTATTTTGAAGGCTTAAAATTCGAGTATAAATAGATTTACCAATATTACAAATTTTATTTATTACCATAATACAACAGCGAACGAGCACAAATTCAAACGCCTCGTTGGTTTAAAATAAATACTCCGTTTGAAGTTTACTTAATTAGATTTTAGAATTATTCTATTTGAATTTTACTAAGAACACCATTTGGAGTTTTTTTTACTTCAAAGCGAAGTAAACTTACGTCCCTTAAGCTAGCAGAACCCATGCGGCAGAACATAACAAGATAGTATGGATAATTATAGGCTAATTAAATGCTCTATTAAAAAATTTTGGGCTCCATTCCGTCCAACTAAAACGCGGGTTCTGCTAGTTTAAAAAAACGTTAGCATAACCAATATCAAAAACGATTTAAGAACAATTGGAAAATTAAAGGTTAATTTTAGGCTAATTAAATGCCCTATTTAATTTTTTTATTATTCTCGCTCTAGGAGATAAGTAAGGCTTTATCACTGAAAAGCTAACAGAACCCAAATCGAAAATCGGGCTAAAAATCAAATTCGAACGCAAAACAAAATAAATTGACAACAAATAATTTTAGGCTCATTATGGCCTAATCAAATATCAAATTAAAAAATTTTGTGCTCCACTCGTTTTTGACCAAGTTTAAATATCAATTGTTCTTGTTTTCCGTTCTAGTTTCAGTTTTGGCCCGAATTTAAATTTGGGCTCTGGTACCTTTAGATTAAATTATCTGTAATTTTCTCGAAAACGGGTGGAGCCCAAATTTTTTTAATGTGACTTTTCATTAGGTCATGATGAGCCTTAAATTATTTGTGTGTCAATTGTTCTTGTTTTTCGTTCTACTTTCGGTTTTGGTCTGATCTCGATTTGGGTTCTGTTTACTTTAGATTAAATGGCCTTAAACTTGGTCAAAAACGAGTGGAGCAAAATTGTTTAATGTGGCTTTTCATTAGGCCATAATGAGCCTAAAATTATTTGTATGCCAATTGTTCTTGTTTTCCGTTATAATTTCGGTTTTGGTCTGATTTTCGATTTGGGTTCTCCTAGCTTAGATTAAATGATCCGAAATTTAATCAAAAACGAGTGGAGCCCAAAATTTTTAATCTAGCTTTTGATTAGGCCATAATCAACCTAAAATTTTTTGTATGTCAATTGTTCTTGTTTTCCGTTCTAATTTCGGGTTTGGTTCGATTTTCGATTTTGGTTCTGCTAGCTTTAGATTAAATGACCTGAAACTTGGTCAAAAACGAGTGGAGCCCAAAATTTTTTAATTTGATATTTGATTAGGTCATGATGAGCCTAAAATCCTTTGTATGTCAATTGTTCTTATTTTCTGTTCTAATTTCGGTTTTGGTCCGATTTTCGATTTGGATTCTGCTAGTTTTAGATTAAATGATCTGAAATTTGGTTAAAAAACGAGTACAGCCAAAATTTTTAATGTGCCTTTTGATTAGGCTATAATAAGCCTAAAATTATTTGAATGTCAATTGTTCTTGTTTTCCGTTCTACTTTCGGTTTTGGTCCGAATTTAAATTTGGGTTCTGCTAGCTTTAGATTAAATTATCTGTAATTTTGTCGAAAACGGGTGGAGCCCAAAATATTTCAATGTGACTTTTGATTAGGCCATAATGAGCCTAAAATTATTTATATGTCAATTGTTCTTATTTTCTGTTCTAATTTTGGTTTTGGTCCGATTTTCATTTTGGGTTCTGTTAGCCTTAGATTAAATGGCCTGAAACTTGGTCTAAAATGAGCGGATACCAAAATTTTTTAATGTGGCTTTTGATTAGGTCATGATGAGCCGAAAATTATTTGTATGTCAATTGTTCGATTTTCAAAAAGTTTCTGCTAAATGACCCAAAGTTTGGTCAAGCAAAAGTGGAGCCCAAAATTTTTTAATAGGGCTTTTGATTAGGCCATAATCAGCCTAAAATTATTTGTTGTCAATTGATTTTGTTTCGCGTTCGAATTTGATTTTTAGCCCGATTTTCTATTTTGGTTCTGTTAGCTTTTAAGTGATAAAGCCTTACTTTTCTCCTAGAGCGAGAATAATAAACAAAATTAAATATGGCATTTAATTAGCCTAAAATTTTCCAATAATTTTCCAATTGTTTTTAAATCGTTTTTTAATATGGGTTCTGCTAACTTTTTCTTAAGTTAGCCCCGTGTTTTAGTTGGAACGGATGGAACCCAAAATTTTTTAATAGAGCATTTAATTAGCCTATAATTAGTCTATCATTATCCATACTATCTTGTAATGTTCTGTCGTATGGGTTCTGCTAGCCTAAGAGACGTGTAAACTTTACATGTTGGAGTAAAACGAATGTATTTTAGATACCCCGTTCACCAGATTTTCAATTCGTTTTTATTTCAAACAAGTTCTTTCGGATTAATTCAACACCGTACGGAGTTTTTCAGTTGGATTTTATTAAAAGCTGCCTTTGAAATAATTAAAGTACACCGTCCGGAGTTTTTCCTTGAACATGAACATTCATATTCATTTTTACGAGAGAAATATGATATTTTTTCGATTTTTGTTTCAAAAAAATCTAGTTTAGATCCTGATTTCATTCGAGGTATAAAAAGAAAAGTTTTTTCATTTCATCGGTAAAATAAATAATTCATTAAAAAATTATATAATAGTGGATTCAACACAATAATTGACATCCTTCAAGAAAGTAAAATTGGGGATATTTATTTAATTTGTGTAATTAATATTTGTATGTCAGTTTGGAATTCAAATTAAATAAAAAAAAATCAAATAAATTAAAAGATTAAATATAAAATTGTGGATTGAATTGTTATTTGATTCGTGTGTAATTTTGTGTCGTTCGAATGAACTAATTAATTAATAAGCATTTATAAAATTCAAATTAATGCGGGAATTAAATTTATTTGAGGTTTGGTTACTTGTAGCGTAACATAATTTCTCCAAAATTTTACTGTTATTAGATTAATGAATTTTAATCAAATTGAACCAAAATAAACATTGTGAATTTAAAAAAAATCGCCTAAATGTTCGCAAATCACTAATACATCTTCACATTTTGTTTTGTTTTGAATTATAGTATAAACTTTATACTTCTCAGTAGATGTGTGAAGTTTTTCCTTAAATAGTACTAACCGCCATTTTTACAATTTATAATTAATTAAGAATAAACATTACATAAAGTAGAGTAAAAAACTAAACAAACTGGAATACATACAGTTATTTCCGAAACGATCTCAATAGACGGCTGAAATCCTCTCCCTGTGAAACCTCTACTATCCCCCAAGTGATCCCCACCAATATCACCAATCAACAAAACCCATGCTTCACAAAGCCGTGATGAATCCATTCTGACATGGATCTGTCACAAATGTACGTGTAAAGATTAAGACAATCGGATGATTCCATATTGTTTTAATTGCCGATTTTTTATCCCAAATGATCAAAACAGTCCTTAAGCCATTAAAAACATTTACCCAATACAAACAAAAATAAAAACACTTAGCACCAACTACCCTAGAAAACCTTTCATGCGATAATCAACCCACAAATCAACTACACTTCCTAACCAGAGATCGGCTCCGGAGCACCTCCACTCCCCCGTCAATCCACATCATTTAACTATTCGAATAGTTAAATAATATCGAACACTCCGAAACCGGTCCCTAATCAAAAAAATTTACAAATTAACCATGAAAAGCCCTTCAACGCAATTGGTGCCAAATGACCCCATGCAATTCTACACCAAATAAATACCCCCACTAACCAAAAATCTGTTTTAAGTACCGTGCTTAACGGTACCGTGTTTAATTAGTAATTAACAGCTACACCATATCCCAACCGCCAGTGTGTAAATTGATCACACATATTATATCACTCGACAAAACCCATTGCAGTTCTCCGCATTATAGAGAAAAATTGTACCCCCATCACCAAATATTCTGAAACCCTAACCTATGAAACTCTTCAAATACTGTTAAATACAATAGAAACTATCAAAAACAGAATCACTTTCAAAATCATCAGTCCCTATTCCTCACACGTAAAACATTCATATGTACGCAAAATGCTACATGCAAGGTTATGAACAATGCGAAAGAAAACAAAGCATTGCAATCGGGAACCGAAAAACAATATGCATTCTGAAGACAAGATAGAATATCGTCATCACTCGCAGTCGAAAAGCATGCGTTAATTTTCCATTAAAAGAACAAATAACCGAGCTCACAGAACTACACACGTGTATCGTAAAACATCTGCACACACAAGCACAAAAAGGGGAGATGTAAAGATAAATAATAATTACTATCTTGTACATTGTTCCCGCACACACTCATCAGATTCTGCATCCATGATGTATACACACCCATACATAGGACACAGCTAAAATCATATTATAAGCTATATCAAAACCAAACACAATCAAATTCTATAGAATATGATTGAGCTATGCTGACTTCACCTTCCATTCTTTCCCCTTTTACCCACAAAATCCGTTTTAAAAAAAATGAATTTAAAAAAAGCTAACAGTTCTTTTGTTTATCTTACTTTTTCAATGTGGTCTTGGAACGTGTGCCTCTCAAATAGTCATTTTTGTTAACTTTGATATCTTTAGTCAAATTAAAACACTGGTTTTGTGAAGCCATTTTGTTTGAAACAAAATTTTTACTGATATTTAAGTAGCTCTGGTGGGAAAAAAATGTACTATAGAAAGTTGACCAACTATCAAAAAAACTTGCGGCATTAATACAGATTCTAAAATAGTATCACACATATGAATATTTGAAACACACTGGTTTTTATCAATTGTTTTATAAAACAAGTCATGTTTATTAAAGAATGCAATTTACAAAATTTCGAGTGCTGAAATAGCTGCTTTGGGAGAAAAAAAACAAAATTACATCTACATTTTACGTTTTTTTACTATAAATGTTATTACAAGTGTTCAAAGTGTCCACCATTTGCCATAATACATAATCGACATCGTCTAACAAAATTTTGTTTAAGCCGTCGAAACGCCTTTTCCTTATGTTTGCTAAGATTTCTCGCTTCGAATATTCGCTGCCACATAAAAAAAAAGTCCAAAGGGTTTAGATCCGGAGAGCGTGGTGGTCGGGCAATGGTCCCTTCCCTTCCAATCCACCGATTATTATAATTCATGTTGAGGTGTTGTCGCACTACTTGTGCATAGTGCGGACGGGCTCCATCGTGCTGCAGTCACATATTGTGACACGCTTGCGAAGACACGTCTCCGAGTAAGTTATTTAATTCATTTTGAAGGAAACTTATATACACCGACCCGGTGATACGACGTGGTATTTCAAATGGACCAATTAATTTTCGATCAAATATTCTAGCCCACATGTTCACTCCAAATTGGTGCTGAAATTTAATACGTCGCACAACTTTTTGGCTTCACACGGGCCCCGCAAATTGTGGATGTTAAATATTCCCACTCTTCTAATGCATGCTTCATCACTCCATAAGGTATTTTCAAAAAATTGCGAACTTGCTTGGTTGCAACGTAGCATTTCTCGACAAAATCGCAATCTTTTTTCGTGGTCAGCTGGTAACAGATCTTGTACACGTTGCAAATGATAATTTCACCCTTATAATGTGCAACGTGTCCCTTTTTAAAATACGATGCACCGTGGCCCGTGACACTCCTGATCGCCTTGATAAATATATATATATATATATATATATATATATATATATATATATATATATATATATATATATATATATATATATATATATATATATATATATATATATATATATATATATATATATATATATATATATATATATATATATATATATATATATATATATATATATATATATATATATATATATATATATATATATATATATATATATATATATTATAATATT